>PVIY010005845.1:41436-91538 GCA_004026745.1 Myrmecophaga tridactyla
TTTTTTTTTTTTTTTTTTTTTTTTTTTTTTTTTTTTTTTTTTTTTTTTTTTTTTTTTTTTTTTTTTTTTTTTTTTTTTTTTTTTTTTTTTTTTTTTTTTTTTTTTTTTTTTTTTTTTTTTTTTTTTGTCTAATTGCTCTGACTAGCACTTCTGGCACAATTTTTAATAAAAATGGTGACAGTGGGCATTCTTGTCTTGTTCCTGATCTTAGAGGGAAGGCTTTCAGTCTTTCCCCATTGAGGATATTGTTAGCTAGTGGGTTTTCTATATATCCCCTTTATCATGTTGAGGAAGTTACCTTCTATTCTTATCCTTTAAAGTGTTTTCATCAAGAAAGGATGCTGAATTTTATTCAAATGCCTTGTCTGCCCCAATCAAGATGTTCATGTGGTTTTTCCACTCTGGCTTATCGATATAATATATTACATTAATTTATTTTCTTCTGTTGAAACAGACTTGCACATCAGGAATAAATGCAACAGTTCATGGTACATAATTATTTTAATGTGCTGCTGGATTTGATTTGCAAATATTTTGTTAAGGACTTTTACATCTATATTCATTAAAGAGATTGGTGTATCATTTTCTTTTCTTGCAGTATCTTTGTCTGGCTTTAGTATTAGGGTAATGTTGGCTTCATAGAATGAGTTAGTAGCTTTCCCTCCTTTTCAACTTTTCTGAAGCATTTGAGCAGGACTGCTACTAAATTATTTCTTGAATGCTTGGAAGAATTCACATGTGAAGCCATCTGGTCCTGGACTTTTCTTTTTGGGGAGCTTCTTGATGACTAATTCAATCTCTTTACTTGTGATTGGTTTGTTGAGGTCATCTATCTTTGTGAGTCAGTGTTGGTTGTTCAAGCCTTTCTAGGACATTGTCCATTTCATCTACCTTGTCTAGTTTATTTGCATATAGTTATTCATAGTATCCTCTCATTGTCTTCTTTATTTCTGTAGGATCCATGTTATGCCCTTTCGTCCATTTCTGATTTTACATATTCGCATTCTCTCCCTCTTTTTTTTTTTTTTTTGTCAGCTGAACTAAGTTTCAATTGATTTCATTGATTTTCACAAAGAACCAAATCAGGAAAATTTTTTATTTTCTCTACTGTTTTCATATTTTCAATTTTATGCATTTCTGCTCTAATCTTCGCTATTTCTTTCCTTTTGTTTGCCTCAGGGTTAGTTTGCTGTTCTTTCTGTAGTTCTTCCAAGGGAACAGTTACTCAATTTTTGCTCTTTCTTTCTTTTTCCTACCTTTTTTTTTCTTTTTAGCATGGGCAGGCTCTGGGAATTGAACCTGGGTCTCTGGTTTGGCAGGTAAGAATTCCTGCCATTTAGACACTGTTGCACTGCTCTTGTTCTTCTTTTTTTTTTTTTTTAATATAGGCATTTAAGGCAATAAATTTTCCTCTCAGCACTGCCTTTGCTGCATCCCAGGAATTTTGATATGCAGTGTTTTCATTTGCATTTGCCTTGAGATATTTACTGATTGTTCTTGCAATGTCTTCCTTGACCACCTGGTTGTTTAAGGGAGTGTGTTGTTAAGCCTCCACATATTTGTGAATTTTCTGACCTTCTGCCTGTTATTGATATCCGACTTCATTCCATTATTATCTGAGAAAGTGTTTTGCATGATTTCAATCCTTTGAATTTATTGAGACTTGCTTTGTGACCCTGCATATTGTCTGTCCTTGAGAATGATCCATAAGCACTTGAGAAAAATGGGTTTCCTGCTGTTGTGGGTGTAATGCTCTGTAAATGTCTGTTAAGTATAGTTCATTTATTGTATTATTCAAAATCTCTATTTTCTTGTTGATCCTCTGTCTAGATGTTCTATCCATCGATGGGAATGGGAAATTGAAGTCTCCAACTATTATGGTAGAAGTGTCTACTTCTCCTTTCAGTGATGTCAGTATTTGCTTCTTGTAATTTGGAGCACCTGTCTTGGCGCATAAATATTTATGATTATTATGCCTTCTTGTTCAATTGTTCCTTTTATTAATACATAGCATCTTTCTTTGTCTCTTTCAATTATTTTACATTTTCAGTCTAATTTTTTGGATATTAGTATAGATACTCCTGCTTTTTTCTGATTATACTTTGCATGAAATATATTTTTCCAACCTTTCCCTTTCAACCTATTTTTGTCCTTGGGTCAAAAGGGAGTCTCCCATAAATAGTGATAGGTAGGTTCTGTGTTTTATTCCATTCTTCCAGTCTATGCCTTCTGATTAGGGAGTTTAATCCATTAATGTTTACTGTTAGTACTGTAGAGGCAGTTCATTATTCTACCATTTTGTCTTTTGGATTTTATATGTCATATCAATTTATTTCCTCCTTTTACATTTACTGATAATCTTCATTTCTACGCTATTCTCCATACCTCTCTTTCCCATATTTTCCTATATACCTTTAGTGCTCCTTTTAGTATTTCTTATAGAGCCAGTCTCTTAGACACAAATTCTCTCAGTAATCTTTTGTCTGAAAATATTTTAATCTCCTCCTTGCTTTTGAAGGACAGTTTTGTTGAGTATAGAATTCTTAGTTGGCAGTTTTTCTCTTTCAGAATCTTAATATATCATACCACTGCCTTCTTGCCTCCATGGTTTTACTGAGAAATCCACACATAGCCTTATCAAGTTTCCCTTGTATGTGATGGATTGCTTTACTCTTGCTGCTTTCAAAATTCCTTCTTTGTCTTTGACATTTGACATCTGTTTAGTAGGTATCTTGGAGTATGTCTGTTTGGATCTATTCTTTTTGGGGTATGCTGCACTTCTTGGATCTGTACTTTTACAGTTCTCATAAGAGATGGAATTTTCCCAGTGATGATTTCCTCCAGTAGTCTTTCTGCTCCTTTTGCCTTCTCTTCTCCTTCTGGGATACCCAAAACACATATATTCTTGCATTTCATGTGGTCATTCAATTCCCTGACCCTGCTCATATTTTTTCAGTTTTTTTCCTATATTTTCTTTTGTGTGTCTGATTTCAGATGTCCAGTCCTCTAGTGCTCTAATCCTTTCTTCTGCCTCTTCAAGTATATTGTTGTAGGTTTCCACTGTTTTTTGTTTTCATCTCTTCTATTGCACCTTTCATTCCCATAAGTTCTTTGTTTTTTTCAAACTTTTGAGATCTTCTTTATGTTCACCCAATATCTTCTTAATATCCTCCTTCAACTTGTTGCTTTTATTTTTGATGAGATTTTGCAAGGCTGTTAACAACCCAAATTAGGTTTTTCAACTCCTATACCTCATTTAAAGTGTTGGTTTGTTCCATTGCCTGGGTCATACTTTCAACTTTCCTAGTATGACTCATTATTTTTCACCAGTTTCTAGGTATTTCCTTAATTTTAGAGGTTGTTTTCATTCTTTTACCTAGGGTTTTCTTGCTGGATGGCTTTGTTCTCTATCTGTTCTCTGACATTCAGTTCAACTTATTGCAGACCTCTAACATACATTCTGTTTAACTGATTAGAATTATTCAGTTCTTCCTTTTCTGTTTCTTGTTCTGCCTATATGGAGCCTTTTTTTTTTTTTGAGGAGGGTTACCTCAGATACTATCAACAACAGTAAGATTATCCACACCAGACTGTCCCATATCTCTGGAGGAGAGAATAGCTAGCATCAGTTTTCCCTGAAGGTGAGACCCAGCAGGTTGTCAGACTTTCTTATGCAGCCTCTAGACTCCGTTCTTTTCCTATCCTGCCCAGCATGAGATTCTTGTTTGTCCACGGCTTCCCACCAACATAAAGTAATGCCATGCCTTTAATTTCATCAGACTCCCTGCCAGGGCTGCAGTTCTGTTAGAGGCTCAGGTAGCAGATGGACTTTGATTGCTTCAGTTTTCAAGACCCTGTGGCCTGAGTTCCCTGAAGGGGGACCTCCAATTGACTTGGACCCTGCTCTCCTTTTCTTGGGGAAGATAAGTTCTTTAGGGAATTGATGCTTTTCACCTGGCTAGGTATTTTGTCACCCAGACATGGCTTAGTTCCGCCATTGCCTGGGTTATGCTGGAAACTGACAGTGCTTGCAGTTCTGTCTAATGAGCTGTTAAGAGCTAAAGAAAACCAAAAGCCTTTTCAGAGTTGGATCCCTGCTCCCAGGGTTTGTCAATCAAGAGCTCGAGTTGGCATGTAGCTCTATGTATTCCCAAGCTCTATGTGCCTCCTTTTCTTGTGTTCTATCCTTTTTCCAGTATTTTGTGTTGTCCAATTCAAAGAGTCTCTGTTTTTGTTTTTTGTTTTTTCCATTGCCCTGCCCCCTCTTTGCTGGAGTGAAAAATTCTGGTTTCTTCATTGCTTATTCCAGGTTATCTGTGCTCCAGGCCTATTTTCAGTAGCCAGAATTTGTTAGTTAATTCCATAATTGGAGCCTGGTTGAACTAAGCTCTTGCTACTAGTGAAGTTCATTTTCCTTTCCCCTCAGGGAACTAGCCTGCAATGACCATAGGTGAGGGGCACCAGCCTCTGCAGCTTGAGAGACTTACACTTCTGTGTGGCATCTCAGCAGTTCCACCCTTTCCAGACTTGTGTCTCTCTGGTCACTGATGTCCCCCCAGCAGTTGTTCCATACAGTTACTGGCTTTTTTCTAGCTTCTCTGGAGGACAAATTAAATTCCACACCTCCTTATCCCACCATCATGCCCTGCCTCCTCCAGTTGAAGGAATTTTAAATAGAAATGTATTTTTGGAAAAAAAACAATCTTAACAATGGTTTATTTTAGTTTTTTTCCTTTTATATGAATAGCTTTGTTTTTGTAGAGATGATACATACCTATTACTAATAATTGGCATAATAAAATTGTAAAGGAGGAAGGAAAATAAAGCCAAAATTCCAGCACTCAAAAACAAATGTCATAAATGTTTGGTGGACATGTAGGTAGACATCTCTCTATGTGGATGTAAATATAAATTAATAGACAAAAATAATTTATACTTTATTAATGTATATCAATTACGCATAAAAATAAAACATTTCATTTTACCTTTATGTGATCTCTAATATTTTTTTCTTTATGTTGATCCAATTATCTAACATATCATTTTTCTTCTCCCTAAGGAAGCTCTTTTAAAATTTGTTTTGGTCATTGGCAATAATTTCCCTAAGCTTTTGTGTGCCTGAGAAAGTCTTTATTGCTCCTTTACTTTTGAAGTGTAATTTTGCTGATTATATAATTCTGGGTATTTTTTTCCCTACCTTTTAATACTCTAAAGATTTCACTCCACTGTATCCCTCACTTACATCATTTCTGACAATAAATCTGCTATAATTCTTATGCTTGATCCTCTATTGGTAGGAAATTCCAGATAACTTATACTTTTTTTTTCTCTGATATCATTCAAGGATTCCTCTATCTTTGTTCTTCTGCAATTTGAATCAATATGATTAGATGTATTTTGTTAGTATTGTTGTTCTTGTGGCTTTAGCATTTATCTTACTCCATGTTCTCTTAGCTCCACACATCTGTAGTTTGCAGTCTTTCACTAATTTTGAAAAGTTTTCAGCCATTATTAATTTAAACATTTCTTTGTTCCATTCTTTCTTCTCCTTCTGGAATTCTAATTATGTATACATTATGCCATTGGATATTGTCCCACTGTCCTTTGATGTTCTTTTCTGTATTTTTCCCCCATTCTTTTTTCCTCTTTGCCCCTGGGTTTAGGAAGTTTCTACCAACTTCTCTTCAAGTTCATTAATTCTTTCCTTGATCATGTCAAGTCCACTGATAAACCCTTTAAAGACACTCTTCATTTCTATTATTGTGTCAGTAGAAATTAGAATTTATAGCATTTCCTTCAATTCTTAGAATTTCTAGCTCTCTGCTTACAGTACTCATTTGTTCTTATATTTTGTTTATTGTTTCTATTAGATCCTTTAAAGTATTAATCACAATTATTTAAAAATACATGTCTGATAATTTCAACTTTTGTGTCAAATTTTATCTGGTTTTCAGAAGTACTTTTTCTCTTGTGAATGCACTTTTTTTTTGCTTTTTGGAAAACCTTGTAATTTGTTGCTGTTGTTGTTAAAAGCCTTTATATATTCTGCATGCTGTATTGGAGGATAGGAGCTGAGGATAATATGCCTTTAGTAATGACTTATCTATCTTAGAGTGCTTAACATTTGTTGTATCTATATGTAGCGGAGACTACTATTCTAGTGTCTTTTTTTCCTCCCCTCTTGGATTTGGGGCTTACTTCTGTACTGTTACTCAGAGAGCATGTGCCTTGCATTTCTTATAAACTTGCTGCTGTAGTCTATTCTTATTGTAGTGGAGCCACACTGGTGTACAAGTACCATGTAAGGGAGGCAGAGTTTTGTATGTTTTTCCAATTAAGTACTTTCCAATTAAGTAATTCCATTTTATTAATGGAATTCTGTGTTGGGACTTTGACTTTCACAAGTTTTTCAGACTGTCCTCCACTGATAAAACATTTTTCTCCCTGCTGCCTACTAAATTTTCTGGCTCCAGCATTTTCAATCTATTTCCTTAAAGCCCTATCTGCTGCTGACTATTCTTCTCCATCTTAGATAAGAAAGAAGGCTGGAGGGAGCGAATGACAAGACTTAAACTGTGCTCTGGTAAAGTCCTTTCTCTGGAAAGTGACCCTTTGTTAAGCAGACTCAGGGATGGTTCCTAATGGCTCCTCCTCCCTGTGATCATGGTAAGTAGATCTTTCCTTGGATCCTTCCTGTATGGCTGTTTCTTGAGGGAATGTTTGTGAGATTGTGGAGGCAGTCTAAAACTGCAACCCTCAGAAGTTTCTCACTCTCATACTAGTCCCCACTTAGCCTCCAGCACTTTGTCAGAATCATCATTTAGGTCTGCTTACAATTCATGTAACTAGCAGTTTCTACTCCAGGTAGGTCTTGGCACTGTGTCTGTCTGTATGTATGCTCATGTCTCCCCGTATTTTGGGATGGCCATTTGCCCCACAATTTCAGTACTCTAACAGGTCCAAGAAAAGTCACTGATTTTGTAGGTTTTCATCTTTTTTTTTTTGTAAGATGGGACTGATGACTTTCAAGATTCTTACATGTCAGAGATGAAACTGAAATCTCCTACATACTATTTTTAAAGAGAAGCATTATGTCTAACTTACTTAAATTCTAGTATTGAACAATTTTAAGTTGTACTAAAGAGTTCATTAACTTAACTAAAGTAAGAAAAATATAATAGAAACATTTTAATCTTGAAGTGATGATTATTTTGTACACACTGTTGAGTATTGAATCATGTACCCTACAAATGACATTTTCAAGTTTCAGTTTGCATTTGGGGAGGTATGAAATTATTTATAAATTTTATCTTTGAATATGTTAAGGTGAGTCAAGTCCTTCAAAGATCCTAATTAGTTGAGGACTAATTAGGTGAGGTCTAATTGAATCAGGGTAGAACTTAATCCATATTGCCAGCTCTTTAAAACAAAGGAAATTGGACATGAAGCTAGAACCCAGAAGTAAGAAGAAGCAGATAGTCATGTGATAGGGGCAGAGATGTATGCCAAGGGATCAGGAAGTTACAGACTCCAGAACAAAGCATGGCTTGTGGAGACTTTGATTTTGGATTTATAGTTTCCAAAACCATGACTCAAGAAATTCTTGTTGTTTAAGCTAATGGTGTCTGGTATCTATTTGTCATTTGCAGTCCTGGCAAACTAAGACACTCACATATTTCCATATCATGGCATACAATTCATACTTACTTGGAAAGATAATCAAATTAATATATTTTATATTTCATCTCACCTTGCCCATCATGTCTATTTTTCTGCTTCTGATGTGCTTTTTATTTTTATTTTTCATTCCTTTCCTGATTTATGCCATTGCGCTACTTACCTCATGAGAAACTTAAACATTTGTCTTTGAACTCTTGCATCTTTTCTTTGAGCCCTTTTCTGGTGAGATGATATCGTTACCAACTTTTCTGGTTCTGTGACAGGGTAATTGCTTGCATTCTTTCATGCCATCTTCAGATATTTCCTTTTGTGATATTTTTACTTCATGTGCATTTGTGAGATAGAGCTGCGGTGATCCGCAGGGGTGACTTCTGTTTGATGCCTGCTTCCAAATCAGTATTTCCTTTGCCAAGAGAGAACATCTTTTCTAAGTTTATGGATTTGTGATGGCAGTCAGGGGTCAACGTGGCTCAAAGGTAAGTGCGTTAATCAAAACTTCTCTTCATTATGTTCACTATCTGCCTGCTTTTCTTCTTTGATGTTCATCCCTGGCAACCTTCTTTGGCTGAAGGGAGGGATCATAGAAAAATAAGTTGCTTCAAACCATAAATTTGTTTTCAACTCCAATTCCATTGCTGTTCTGAATTGTCACACTAAATTACTTGAGGGAAAACTCCTACTTCTGCCTTGGCCCACCTGCACCCACGTTCTCTTTTTAATCAAAGAATCAATGGAGATATTCTTTCCCAACTGCTGACCTTCATTTTAGAGAAAACTTCTTGCAGTTTAGAAAGAGAGAAGGCTATTGTTCACCTTGCAGCTTCCTCCTTTGTTTGGGAAACATTTCCAAGCATCTGTCAGAAAACCATTCATAGATTTTGATTGGCTTTAAAGTTTTATTTCATTTTTTATTGTTCTTTTTGATGAGTTTGAGGGGAAAAAGTAGAAGAGTGAGAGATAAAATATCATTTTCTTACCACAGAAATAATTTTAATTTAATTTACCAGATAAAATAAATGATCCTATTAGAGAAAACAACACACACAACAAAGTACTTGCCACTCCTGTCTTCTCTTTAGTATGCTTAGGAATTTTCTGAATACTTATCAAGAAATTTTTGACTTTGAGATGGACTATGGAATGTGATTGTTGCAAACTTTGAGGCAGCCTAAATGTGTTCAGAAATTAGCAGCAAGAGCCTTTTGTGGTAGGACTTTCATCATAAGAACATATTTTGTGCAGACCTCTCTGAAATCCTAGAATATTAGGTCTCGGAACACTGGAGCAGACCTATCTGTTGCCTGAGCAATTTCAAAAGCCTGCAAGCTTGAATATAAATAAGCTCTCAGAGAATGTCAGGATTTTTCTTTCCTCCTACAATATTATCTTGGGAGTACTGGAATTTCTTTTGTATTACTACCTCTATTTTTGTTTCTATATATCTTCCTGGAAGCTTACATGCTAGCTTAAACTCCAGAACAAAATGAAGGAGTGGTTCCTCTCTGAAATATAGACTAGAATTATGTGCTAAAATATAAGAAGAATCAGATGTTAACAATTTCCTTTATTTTATTATAAATTTTGAACAGTTAATGAAAGAGGCAATCAATTTTGTGCTATTGTTGTTGTTCCAAGGTTTACGTGTAAAATTATTATTGTTGTTATAAATACAATAGCATTATTCCCTAGAAAGCTGAAAGTTCTTCCTATAAAGGCACAGATTTATTTCAATTCTTTTGAGACACAGTATGCATATTGTTTTTAGGTTGTCCCAGAGTATACTTGTGCAAATGTAATGATATTAAATTCTTCTATATCTACACTGAAGAAAAGTCAGCCAGTTTTGTTTTTACATAATTAGACTCTCACAATATGCTTTCAGCCTTTTGTTATTACCTTGCTTATCTGAAATAGTGCCTGAGGCCATTTTTACTATGATTGAATATTGTGACATTTCATAAAAATTTAAGTGAAAAAGTCAGACTACTAAAACAGTGAATTAAATACAGAAAATAAATTTAAATTTCATTTTCTCTTGAAAAATCTGGGGATCCAACTTTCTGAATTAAGACAAAGAAATTTGACAAAATTTCTGTTTATTGCTAAAGCCCTGTTAAATATCCCCTGGAGTAGTTTTTAAATAGTGAATATATAATATGACAAATAATATATCACATGTACCATTTATTATGTTTCATATTTATATTGAAACATGAGTAAAGTATTCTACAGTGTTAGAATATACATTAGACTTAAGTTTGAAACCATAGGAAAAAACCACCTTCCTTCTCCAATTTAGCAACCTAAAATATCTGTGGAACAATTATTTCTTTTAAGCACCGCTTTAAAATGATCATAAACATGTAAGTTTCTACACGTATGTGTTTTAAAATTTTTGCACTAGGATTCAGGTTTTCTTGTCACATAAACACACATTATAAAAGAGTATATTGTCCAAGTAATATAACCACCAGTCTGCGACAACTTTGTCAAATAAGATTATTTCACACTCTGCAGCATTTTCTTCTTTGAATTGAGAGGAAAAAAAGAGCTAACATTCTTTACTTCTTGTTTAAACACAAGTAGAAAATGAACTCTAAGAAAAGAAAATCACCCCTTGTTATACATTCACAATTTTTAAAAATACCAATTGTAGAAGAAAAAGACCAAAAATGCATTTACGGAGAACCAGACACAGAGAGAGTACCCATTTAAGACCAATTTGCAAATCACCAGAGGCAAACAAAGCCAAATAATTTATTTTCAATACTTAGGAAATTATGCACCTTTCTTAACAGTAATATAAGTCTCTTAACAAAAATGGGCCAATGTTCTCTAATCTGTTCAAATAATCATCGGCATATGCCACTCTATAAACTCAGGTTACAGTTGTGACAGGAATTCAGCACACTGTGGCCTCGCATTTGTAATATCATAGGCACGATTTCTTTTATTCCTGTGACTGATTCACTAACCTCAATTTCTTTGTTGTACACATTCGCTTGAGATTTCTCACAGCTCCTGCACTCTTCTAGAATGGAATAAACATTCCTTTTTATTCTTCAGGAAGATGAACTAGGAGCTGTTGTATGAAACTAATTTCCCATCCTCAAAAATTATGGTTTTAAATTTCGGAACTCATTGTTTTAACTCCACCCTTATCCTTAAATCCTTTTTTCCTTTTCACATGGACAGGCACCAGAAATCAAACCCGGGTCTCCGGCATGGCAAGCAAGAACTCTGCCACTGAGCCAAGGTTGCCCACCCTCTTAAATGATTTTTCATTGTCATCAGTGGGTTCCTCAGACATGGCTGAGGTACCTCACTATTACTTCCAGTCTCCCTTTGCAGTTGCCTTCTGTTCATTTTTGTTTTCTGCAGTTACTCTAGGACTCACCAACAGGTGACCACCCCATCTGTGAGTGGACCAGCTCAACATTCCTCTGTGACACATCAGAAGTCTTCTTTGCTGAGACGGTCACTCTAATCTAACTTTACTGGATATTGCATCTGACTAAATTTTTCAGTTTTCTTCTTCTAAAGATAGTTACCTATCAGTTGAAAATCCTACTTTGTAGATTTTACTTAACTTCATTTTTTTTTTTGTATGCTGTATGGCAGGGTCATATTTCATTAATTTTCCATGTGAGTATCCTGTTATTGCAGCACCATTTGCTAAATTTTTGTTCATTCGTCTTTTGTTTGTTTGTCTTTTTGGGGAAGTGTTCCTACTGGGTTTGCATGGCAGGCGAGAATTTTACGGCTGAACTTCCCTTGCACCCACACTTAAATTCATTTTTACTCCAAATAATATCTTTTTTCCTCTTATGAGAGAATTCTCGTGCTCTCCCACTAGGGGTTTCATTGATTCTCTGATATGTTGAGTAGATCTAGATGGGTGGTATTGACCCATGATCCCATAATTAGTGGCATTTCTGGCAACAGCACCCAAGTCTTTTGATTTTCATCCAATAACACTTTGAGCAATTTTGATCATAACTTGAAACACAAATCTAACCAGTATAGATTATGTTTGTCATCCATGCCGTAATCTATATGAAACATTTTGTAGTGAATAAAAACAGTGTATATGCTCAAAATTGTTGTATTGACAGTTGCTAGCCATATATTTAAATGGTTCAATGTTAGAAATATTGTATTTCAAACAAAATATAATTTCAGAAAATTAACATAACAGGGAGGGTATTTTAAATGTAATATCCAGCACATGGTTTCCAGTTGTATTTAGTAAGATTCAGCATTATCAATTAGGTCATCTTTCCCTATTAACACATAATGGTTACCAAATCGTGATAGCAGAAGTTCTGTTGTAAAATGCTTTGCTGTATTTTCATGTATGTATATATATATATATATATATATATATATATATACAAACATAGTTGTTTTGTCTTAAATGTTCTTTTTATTTTTTGTTATTAATAATACAAAATAATCTGAAGAAGTAATTGTTATGCCAATGAAAATCCAAGTTGCCATAGGAAAATTCTCTTCCAGAGCTTCTGCCACCACTATTGGTGGTAGATTTAAAAAATGATTACAGCATTTTGCAGCAACTCCTATCAAGAAGTGAAATCTACTTTCAAAATCTTAGAATCTAGGCTGGCGTAATGATCTACAGAACAGCACAGAAATGGCATTGTGCCAAGCCCTAAATGGCCTTGTAGCTTCTACTACAACATTCTTGGAAATCTAACACCATGTGAGCAAGCAGAGGCAAGTGTGAGATGGTCAGGAATATATGATCCAGTCATTCCCATCATCCAACTGATAATTTGCCAGTCACCAAACATGTGAGTTGGGCCACCTGGGACCAGTCAGCCTACAGCCCATCTGCCAAATGACTGCAGACAGATATATAAGTGAACCCAGCTGAGACAGCTGAGCAAAGCCTTGAACAGAAGAACCATACAGGACAATTGTGAGCTAAGAAAATGGCTGGTGTTTTAAGCCACTAAGTTTTTAGGTAGTTTATTATTCAGCTGTAGATAACTCTACAACTATCTTGTAGCCTCTTTTTTCATTATTGACATCGCATGTATCATTTTATTTGATCATCACAACAACCTTAGTTTATTTGATGAGATTACATTGCTTACCTAAGATCACATAGCAGAGTTGAATTCTCATCCTTGGTCTCCAGATTCTCAATCCCATTAAGTCACCACAGTTAAGGTCACAAACTTCTCATATTCATGTCAAAATATTTTTTAAATGATAAGTTATCAGCATTAGCTTGGAGAGAAGTCTTGGATCCATGTGAATAAAATAGATGTAAAGATTAGATGCATTAACTTTTTAAAACTTCTTTATTGAGATATAATGCACATAAAATACATCATATAGCTCACCCATTTAAAGTGTACAATTGAATGATTTTTAGTAGGTTCACAGATATGTTTAACCATCACCATAATCAATGTTAGAACATTTTCAGCATCACAAAGAAATCCAATATCCTTTGGCTATGCTCCCCTCTTTCCCATACCCAGCGCCCTATGCAACCACTGATGCACTTTCTGTCTCTGCAGATTTACCAATTCTGGACATTTTATAAAAATGAAATCACATAATATGTGGCCTTTGGAGTCTGGCTTCTTTCACTTAGGGTAATGTTTTCAAGGTTCATTCATGTTATAACATATGTCAGTAATTCATTCCTTTACATGCCTGAATAATATTCCATTGTGTGATATACCACATTTTGTTTATCCACTCATTCATTGATAGACATTTTGACTATTGCAAACAATACCTTTGTGAACATTTGAGTGCAAATTTGATTTGGACACCCATTTTCAATTCTTTTGGTTGTCCATCTAGGGGTGGATTTTCTGGGTCATATGATAATTCCGTGTTTAACTTTCTAAAGGAATTGCCAAACTGTTTTCCATAGCAGCTATACCATTTTACATTTCTACCAGCAATGATGGGAGTTCCATTTTCTCAACATCCTCATCAACACTTATTTTCCATTTTTTAACTTACACTCTCCTGGTAGTTGTGAAGTCATATCTCTCTGTGGTTTTGATTCTTATTTTCCCTTATGACGAATGATTTTGAGCATTTTTTCATGTATTCATTGGCTATTTGTTTAGCTTCTTTGGAAAAATGTTTATTCAAGCCATTTCCCATTGCTTAGCTGGGTCATTTGTCTTTTGTTGTTGCATTGTAAGAGTTCTTTTTATATTCTGGATACTAGACCTTCATCACGTATATGATTTGCAAATATTTTCTCCTACTATGTTGTTTCTCTTTTCACTTTTTTTATGGAACCCTTTGATGCACAAAAGTTTTTCATTTAAAGAAATCCAATTTATACATATTTTTTCTTTTATTGCTTGTACTTTTGGTGTCAAATCAAAGAAATAAATGCCAAATCTGAGGTAGGAAGCTATACTCCTAAGTTTTCTTCAAAGTGTTTATGGGTATTTTTTTATATATAATGTAGGTCTCTCATCTATTGTGAGCTAATTTTTATAAATTGTGTGACATAGGGGTCCAACTACATTATGATGCATGTGGCCATTCAGTTTTGCTTATCAATTTTTGCACAGCGTTTTCACTATCACATTCCCTACCAGGTGACAGAAGTATTTGATTCGAATAAATGAAATTAATAAAATGCCATTAAATGTTATAATGCATCAAAGAATAATTATTTGGGTATATATCATAACCTATACAACATAAAAAATGGGTTTATATTACATATTTTAAAACTACATCAGTGATGCCTTTACCTGAATTCCTAGAGTACCTAAATTGTTTTAATAAAAGAAAAGAATCATGCTGAAGTATAGACTTTTCCATTACAAGGAACTCAGATTTACATTTTCTCTTGATCCTCCGTGCAGCTCAATAGGTAGATAAGAACAAGCATTATGTCTATTTTATGTATTATAAATTAATAAGAAATGTTGCTTGAGGTCGATACCAACAAACTGGTAGTATAAATAAAAATGCCTACCTTAACTCTCCTGCCTCTAAATCCATGTTTCTTCTGTGACATTATAGACTGCGTCTCCCTCATGTGAGGTCCTTAATTAATTCACTGGCCCACATAAAATAAATATATTCAAAACCAATCTTTCCTTTAAAATTGATTAAATTCTCAGAACAAACCAAATCAAAAGCCTTATTGTACTACAGCTTTGTCAGCTCTAACCTTTCTGCTTTCTACCTAGCATTTCTCACTGGCAGAGAGAGCTGAATTAAAGTGATCAGGTACAATTTGCTCATTATAATACTAGGCTAGTTTCTATTTAGTCTCCTAGAAGTTAATACATTTCAGAAGGTAGTGATAAGTACTTAAAGGTGATTGATTGTTAGGAAAAGCAGATGGAGATGTTTTGAATCTTCAAAAAGAAGAGAAAAAAAACCTCAAAGCTCATTTTCCCATTTTCAATAATTATCTGCAAAGAGAAGTCAAAATAATATAGAATGAGTAACCGCACACCATTAGAAAAGAAATTTGATTATCAAAAGGGTTATTACCCATGAATTAAAGGCATTAGAAAAATAGTCACAAACATACAAGGGTTCAGAAATTACACAATTCACATATACTTTCCGCTCCCCCAAAATTACTTGAGACTGTAATTTAACTAGGATATGAATTTTTAAAAAAAGCCTCAGTGATGGGAAAAAGTGGCATAAAATATTGGTGTATTGTTCACTGAATCTTTTAAAATGGATTGACTCTACATAATTTTGCATGTGTGATTATAAATTAACTAAAATATTATAATGAATCTTGAGAAAAGTATACTTAATACCTAAATAACTTAACAATATTAAACTTGATTAGAAATTCTGATTCCACCAAAGGAAATAGAAATGAAAAGGAAGTAGGCGAAAAGGGCATTTTGTGGTTTTTTTCATCTTACCTGAGGGACACCCAATAGATACTCCTTTTAAAATATTGTCATTAGTACTTAGTATGTGTTGAAGTGTACTTTATTTTGTAATGGTTAATGTAACCAACAAGAGAATTTAAAATGAGAGATGTATTTTCTAAGGCAGCAGGGAAAATTTAGAACTACAAAGCCCATGTAACAAAATGTAGAACTCAAAAACCTTATTTCAAATGAGAGAAAAGAAAAATTAAGGAGAATAGAAATACAGGTGGGCAGCAGACTGCTGCCCATGAACCACATCTGGCCCATAGCATGCAAGTTTGTAAATAAAGTTTTATTGGAACATCATCACACTCATTCATTTACATATTTTCTATGGCCATTTACTGGCAGAATGGAGTGGTTGCCACAGAGTCCATATGGCCTGCAACACTAAAATATTTAGTAATCTGGTCCTTCGTGGAAAAAGTTTGCCAATATCTGATCTATAGTAATAAATATATGTACTATTCCTTCCTTCAAATAGCTCATAAACTAACAGAGTAAGAGAAAGAAAAATAAATAAAAGTGGTAATGTGAGAAATGCTGTTTAAAAGACATTGAAAATATGTGACGGCAATAATTCAATAGAGAGTGCTGATCCCCAAGGCTCTTTCCAAGCAGTTGAGTGATGAGAGAGTTTCACAGGGGATGTGTCATTTCTGTCAGATCCTGAGGTATAATTATGGATTTTCTAAGCAACCAGAGGAGAGAAAACCCATCTTAGGCAGAGAAGATAGCATGTGCAAAAGGCATGCAGCTGGAAAAAACGATGGATATTAAGGGGACAGTGGGAAGTGATCAAAGCAGAAGACAGTGACCTCTGCAGGGTTTGCACAGATTATTTCTTCCCCTGGGATCTTTCTAAAGCATTTATCACTCTCTGAACCAGTCTTACATGCTCATTAATACAGCCTCACCTCTCTGGAAAGGAGACAATAAATATTTGTTGAATGAATGCGTTAATGAATGATTGACCAAATTAATTTGTAGTGTGGTCCATTAAGCAAGACAGCAAGGGAGTTCCAGAGGTCAAACAGAATCACCACCTATTCACACCAACCCAGGCTTAGTGACTCAGCTGCTGTGGCCACACCTAATCCATTTCCTCTGATGCATGCATGTTTTATTCCTTCCAATCTGCAGATCATTTTCCTCAATAAAGATGAGGAAAGCACAAGAGGTGCTGAGTGGTTCTGCTTCCTCCAAGATAATTAAAAGCATTATAACATCTACTTTTGACTAGTGCATTTCTTCTTCTAGCTACAAATACAGTTAAAAAAAAGTTCTTTGCTGCCTTTTGGTCTACAGTTATTGCAGCGGCACTGGTCAAAAGCCATCAAACCTGACCCAGCCGCTTTACCCAACTGCCGATTGTTTCAGTCTTAAACTGTAGCTGTCAAAAGCAAAGTTAGAAATCCAAAGTGTCCATTTATAGTTAACTTTAGTCTATTCCATACCCGCCGACTCCAGTTACAAAACAGCCCTTAGAAATACAGGTAACGCAATGTGAAGAAATACACAGGAATCAGTAGACAGACTTTCGACAATTTATCCTTAATCTGGAAATGACAAATTTCTCCACAGGTCTTATTATTAATTGAAAGATGATATTATACACGGATATATAAAGGGAAAATGAGCAACCATAAACCACTGTCGTTACGGTACTTACAAGTGATTAGCTTAAAAAGTCTTTCTAAAACTATATATATATGTATAAATCTTCTATAGCATGCAATTAAGTCCACATTAAATGCTTTTATGGTGTCTCAAGGTATTTGATAATCAGAATATGAATAACAACACTTTTATAGAATATACATCTAACTTCAGATGAAATGGTAAATTCTTATTTACCCTTTATTTAATAGAATTATCACTTTAAATACATAGAAGTTAAATTCCATTTTTATTAAGGAAATTTCTCTCTTAATGGATTTAAAATGGAATTTAACTTCTATGTATTTAAAGTGATAATTCTATCACTTCAAAGTGTAATTGTTAAAATTACCAAACAAAATCAGAGTTATCATCTTCTTAGGTAATTATCAAGTGATGTTCCTCCATGGACCAACAAACTTTCCTCCCATTTCCTCATCTTTCAGACAAAAAAAGTGGAAATTTTATATTATGGTGAAGCAGTGAAACAAATGGGCTGTGATTTTCATTTTCAAATAAGATTGTTCCTTCCAAAACAGGCAAGAATCAAATTCCATTTCAAATTATATTACTGGCTATATGAAGGTATGGTTGGTTACTCACCTATGCAAAACTGCAGGTTTATGCCAAATGAAACAACCCCAGATATAAGGGATTTTCAGGATTTATAGAGGTAACCCAATTATTTGGGATATGTTTTCCTTTGAGAGTATCTAAAGCTGTATGAGAGGAAGAAATATAATTACAGGCTTTAAAAATTAAAATCCAGAATGAAAAATACCTCAAAATAAACCAAAATACTTTGTTGAGCCTTTCAGTATTCTTATAGTTCTGAAAAATGAAAGAACTTTTTATTCTGTGAAATAAAGATGAAGCGGAAATTAAAAGATGGAAAAATTTGGGTGAGTATAAATCAACATTTCCTCCTTTCTATGCTGAGGCTGTTACCTTTGAGTGTTTCCTTCTATTGTTTTTATTTCATGTTAGGGTTCAAGTTTTAGTGATTACTGAAACAATTTCCAGAATTATATAACTGTGTCCTAGAAATCATCCTATCCTTTTTTGCAGTAGTCCTTGGAGAAAAAAAAAGCATTATAAATGAATGGGCAGTGAATTTGTTGCAGATTTTATATGATTAAACAAGTTTATCAAGATTACCACATTATCTCTGTCAAACATTCTTTGAGGCTCAGAGACGTGCTGCTAGTACTTTCCTCTTACTTTGAAGTGAGTGCTTCGAACTCAATTGGAATACAAAGCAAGCTAGTTTCAAAGACCATAGCACATTTTAACTAGGCCATTCTGAGTTATGAATGATGGACTGATATTTTTGAAACTTTTGTTTCCTAAAGATAACTTTCTTCAGAGAAAAAGCTTTGAAAAAAAATAATAATTTTAGATCCAATGAGATTCCAAATTGTCTCCATATATACCATATGGACATAATCTGTGTGCTAAAAAACATTTGTACATTTTATGCCATGAGCTCCATTGTCTGGCAAAAAATCATCTTGTAGTGTTTGTAAATGGTCATTGGGATTTCATGGCTTCACTTTAATTTTTTTTTAATGGTACAGTCATTAATCAACGTTGACAGAACACAACACAGATGAGATGTTCTAAACTAAATACAGCTTTTGGCTAAAGTATTTGTAGATGATCAACACCCATTAATGGATGATTTGAAAGGATATCGGAAAATTCTCCAAAGAATTCGCCTGGTGTCAGAGATAAGGCTAACAGAACAATTTATACACACCAAAGGCAATCTGTTTATTGTTTTTCTTTTCCCCATAAGAAACTATCCTCTCTGTTTCTACTACATGATCCTATTTGGTCAGTTTTGGGACACTTATTAAGAATCTTTTTTTCCTGAAATTTAATAATCTTGTAATCATTTTATTTATTTGTTTGTTTAAATATACATGACCAGGTAGCCTCATTCAGAACATGTGTTTTCTTAATACCACACAGAAAAATCTCAAAGCACACTGAGAAACTTAGATAAAAGGCACTTTATAAATTCAAACTATTTTCATATATTCTTATCTTATGAGAGAAAGTGTGAACTATTTAGTGAATAAAGACTCTGTAGTCATTTTCGCACATAGTTACAGAACCCTGCTTGTACCCACACAGCTTTTCAAGGGATGGTTTTATTTCTCTGTTCAGTGTGAGGTAGTTAACATTGCAGCTCCCTTCCTATGAGGTATTTCCAGATGCCTTTAAGCTGAGAGTACTGAAGTCACATCACTATAGGCAGCAGACAAAGGCAAGTAGTTAATCAAACTGTGGCCGTGATTAGCAGGATAAGAAGTGATGTTTTTTAGCAGTTCTGCAGCACCTGCATTTCTTCAGAATGTAGTTCTGGAGCAAGTATGGCAGACTCAGCAAATTCCAATATCGCAATTAAGATATAATGTAAAGCATTTTAGAAAGGAAGATTGACAGAGGCACAAAATGCAGACTGCACGAAAAACAGTGTTTAAAAAATTGTGTAAACTTATAATTTGGTATATAAAATGATGAAGCAACTGTAATAAGCTCAAGAAATCATTCTTCAACTGTGAGACAGATAAGAATTTGAAAGCTAGGGTAATGGTTACAATCCTGTAGAATGAACTGCCAGCAAGAAAGAGCAGAGCGGTGGGAATGCCTACAATGCATCTGAAGAATATTAAATGTGGATTAAGGTGGTGTTAACATAAGGAAATAGCCACTCAGGCTTGAAAAATTAATATTGCCCTTCACTGTTTCCGATAATTATGTCATCAAGCAGCAGGCAGTTGCTTGTTTGCATTACAGGCATCTAACACTGCAGTGTTCATTATCTTTACTTCCCAAAATGTGAGAACTAGAATGAAGAATGTTCATTGTAGGTTTTGCAAAGGGGATCTTGGAAGTCATTCTTATCATTGAAAGGAGACTTTTCAAAATAGAACTCTTAAGAAATTCAAGTGATCAAGGCTTGGATGAAGAATTGAGGTAATGGGTTATCTCCATATTTAAAAGCAAGTCTAGGATATGGAATTCTCAACTATAAAAAACACCTCTGTTTGAAGGATATTTTCTTCATTTGTTCATGAAGGAACATTCCAAATTCTAACCTATGTCCTAATTTCAGGCACCGTGTCAGCCTGGCTGAGGCATTTGGTACCCCTTCCTCAGCCATAGTGCAAAGGGCCCAGCAGAGCTTCAGGACCTCAGAAATTTCAGAGGAAAACATGTATTAAGCACACAGCTAAATATCCCTGGGGTCCATAGCCCTATGAGTCCTAGGCCTAGATTTTGGCAAGTCTAGAAGAATATTTCTTGTGTATAAGGGGCCAGGACAATCCAGATGACCCCTGAGAAGGAAGTTCAAAATTTTGGATCTAGAGTCATACAGTCAGGAGTGCCTAGAAGTGAACTGAGATTCAGCTCACTCACCTGAGTCTCTGTACTTCTCAGACAATACTTGCTTAGAACAAACCTAGCAGTATTTATAAAAATATACTGATTAATATGAAGAAAGTTGCTAAGCCTTACTCTACCTACTTCCCAGAACTATTAATACCAACAGCTAAGGATTTAAAAAGGAAAGATAAAGAGATGAAAAACACAGACTAGGGAATATTAACCATACCTAAACAACCATGATCAGCTGATGGTAAGAAAGTTTTCCTCCATGAGGACCCGAATGTAGAGGAGAGGTGGGCTTTATCTTACGGGAAATTCCAGAGCCGCGTGTTGTCAAAGCAAAGATTCAGAAAGTACAGAAAGTGTCAGGACAGACTTTATTCAAACTGCCAACAGGGGAGAAGAGAAGACTGCAGTACCTGGTCTCAACTCCAATTATCACAGAGTAAAAGGCACAAATGGGAAGAGAAATTGGGCATTGGAAAGTTACTGAGAGTGCCTGGGGAAAGACACATGGGGATGGCCATAGGCTAACAGAATGGCGTCAGCAGTCATGCAGTCTTTCTGAGAACAATATACTCTGTGGTTTAGATAATTGTGTAACATCTTGAGTAAGAGCTCAGCATAGGTTAGGGTTCTGCCCAAGGATGTGGCCTAATATAAAAAAGTCCCCAGCAAAGTTTGGATAAGTCAATGGGGCCAAGCAGAGTCTCTTGCTAGGATTCACAATGTGAATGAGAAAAATAAAATGAATTGGGGTCACTGAAGTTGGAGGTGAAATAAAGGCAGTATCTGTTGCTCCAGTTTTGGTTCCATCAAGAGTAAAATTTGTAGCTCTTTAGAGATAAAAAAGATGGAGTGGTTATGTGGCTGGTCCAGAGCCATGTAGGACTGAGAGTTATCAAAAGAACCCTCCAAAAATGAGGAGTAATTTTCCAAGCCTGAGAGTGATAGACATTCCAGTGATTTTGTTTCATCAGAAATACTATATTTCATTGTACGCTCCTGAACAAATGACAGTTTTTCACTTCCTTGAATGCACATATTTCTTTTAAGATTCCACTAAGTTTTAAAAGTCTTAGTCTTTAAATGTGTGTGTGTGTGTGTTCTGGTAAGACGTACCATGTGCAATTCACAGTAGAATCCACTGTATTACATGGGATATGAATTTTCTTTGTATTTGCTTCAGAATACTGATAATTAGTAACAACAGAGTCATATTTTGGCTTTCAACTTTTCTACTGGCTCAAAATAATATCTCCTTTATCTCTAAATGTTAGAAGTCATTTAAACCACAAAGCACTATAATTTTGCCATCAACATAAACATGGTGAATTTTTTTAAATGTATTTGAATTTAGTTTATTTCAGGAATAGTTTAGAATTTTCTTTCTTTCTTTTTTTTTTCTAAACACATGCTCAAGGCATGGCACACTGAGATATGACAAATGACAGCATGGTGCCTACTTCCTATCCCCAGTCTGCTCACAATCGAGCGGAGTATGCAGCACAAGCAAATGATGGAGGATATGCTGTTTTTTTGGGAGTGAAAATAATAGATGGTAAAAGAGGGAATTCAGTATATCTGGGAAGAGCCAAGTAAGATTTCTTGGAGAAGAGATATTAAATTGGGTAGGGTTAGGCAGCCAATCAATGTTACTTTGAATTCTCAAAAAATAAAACTTTAAATATTCAATCAAAAAAAAAGCAAACAATCTATTTCTGGAGAATATAATGACTTGTAACACTCACAAAATGAGACATCATGTTTTCTAAAGTTACAGCCTTAAGTGAGAGCAGTTACTTTCTTGCTTAAACTTTCCCTGGCCAGTTCTTTCAAGCCAGTGTAGTTCCCAAATATACTTAGCTCCTCTCAGTGAAGCTAGGTGATTTTTAGACACATTAAGAGGTTTGGGGAGAAATATGGACTTCTATTAGGGTATTTACTTTCATGTACATGGCTGAAGGTTTGCCATTATTCCTTCATTTATTCATCTGTTCTTTCACTATCCAAACATATTGGATGTGCAGAGAGGAATATGAAGCTTTTGCTAAATGATTAAAGTCTAAGTGGGAGAGAGTGATACTTAAACAATCACAACAACATGTTGAATAAATAATAGCAATATTTATAGAATAAAATAGTATCACCAAAGAGGATAGGGTTAATTCTGGTTGAGTGTTAACTTTAAAGAACATCTAGATTTCATGAGATGAATAAAAAGGCAGTTTAAAACCATTAACAATATATGCAAAAATATAGTAAGCTGTTACAGCATAGCTTATTCAGTTAATAGCCAGCTAATTTAATATTATTAGTGCCCAGGATACTTATAGAGAAAGGGAAGTATTGATGAACATGGTGGAATGGTAGTCAGAGACCAATTTTGAAGTCTCTTTTACTAAAGAGTTTGTACTTTGTACTATGGGTTATAAGGAATCATTGAAACTTTTTAACTGAGGTGTAATGGATAGGCTTACATTTTTAAAGAGTTGCCTGGCAATGGAATGGAGAATGGATGGAGGATAGCAAAACAGTGAGGAGACAAATAGAATAATTTGGCAGGGAGGTGATAACAAAGCCGTGGCATGAGCAGTGTGACATTACCCATTTTTAAGAAATTGAATTTAAATGATTGGTGACAAATTAAGTTATGTGGGAAAAGGAACAAGAACTATGAGATATAGCTCTCAGGTTTCTACCTTGAGAAGATGGTGGCACTTTTTATTTAGCTAGTAAAGAATAGAGAGAGGTATAAAGTAGGCAAAGAAGAGTTCAGATTTTAAATGTATTGAATTGGTGATTCTTTTGTGAGTTGCAAGTAGAAAGGCTTAGATGACAATAAGATTTGTCAGTCTGTAATTGAAGAATATAATGTATTGAGCATATATTTTGGAAGTCATCAGCTCTCAAGATGTTATTGCAATATGGAAATATTTAAAATTCTCAAAGTAAATTATTTAGAATAAGATGGTAACTGAAGGAGCTCTAATATTTGAAGCAATATTCGAGTAAAATTAGTAAGCACCAAATTACCTGATGCAGACATTAGAGACTGAAAAGATATTAAGAAGAAAAGGAATACCTTTAAACTTAGACCATAACCTTAAAGAGGGAAAGGCTTAGTCTCAGAGGAAGCAAAACTGTAAAGGAGCCAAAGTTTTGGGAAAAACAGAAAGTCCAAAACCAGGATGTCCAGGAGCATTGCTCTTTTGTACAATGCATAATGAACACTGGGGTCCACATAATGAAATGGAGTTGAATATATTCTTTTTTAATTTTTTTTTTTAATTTGCATATGTGCAGGAGGCATCAGGGATCGAACTCCAGACCTCCAGCATGGCAGGTCGGAGCTCTGCCTGCTCAGCCATGGCAGCCGCCCTGAATATATTCTTATAACATATAATATCTGATCCTTTATTTGGTGTGTGCACAAAAGAAAAAAATGTCAAGTGTTGTCAGAGTTTACTACTATAGCTAACTCACAATGAATGCTCGATAAATGCTTATTGACGCATAACTCAGCAAAACAAATAGCTGCTATAATTATTATCTTATCTAATGTTTACAAAATTCTGATGACTTAGTTATTAAATCTTACAGATGAAGAAATTGACATTCAGAAAGGCCATTTAAACTGCAGTATTTGTAAAATAGTCAGGGCTGCAACTCAGGAGTTTGTGATTTCAGGTATATGCTCTTTCCAATATAACGTAATATACACATTATAAAATATATATATAAAGGCTATTGCTCTGTCATATTTACATCTTCTCTCATTTCAATTGCCTAATATATATCAGACACTATGCCTAAAGATTTGTGTTTTATCTAACTTAATTTTTCAATAGACTTATGAAAATTTGATTAACATCATCAAAGTGGGTCAGTGTCCTCATTTCTGTTCTGTTCATAGTTACAATGGTCTTCTAGCTACTGATACTCAAAATTTATCCATTTCTTCCAATTATCACATGCACTCAAACACTACATCCCATTATACCTACCTCTCTGAGGTCTCCCACATCTGTCTCATTTCAACATTGAACTATGTCTCTATAGTAAAAGGAAACTATGGAGACTCACTCCTTGCTCTCATTCCTTCATTCATTCCTGTAATAACTGAATTTAATCTTAGAAATAATAATACTTGAACTCTCCATCCATACTAAACTTTATTTTTTATCTTGTAAAATCTGTCCTTGCTTCCCTTCTTCATCAAGTTCTCTCCTACAGTTACACCACTTGCTTTTCTTTAAAAAAATAAATCCTCATACTTCAGTGATTTTAAAAGTTGCTGCTTTTGTCTGGAACAAAACCAAAACCCAAAAGTCTTTGCTTATGGCCTATTCGTGTGTCTACACTGGGCCTTAGATGATATTTTTTCTTGAACAATTCCAAACCTGGATTTTTCCATTTTCATGTCAACACTATGCATTGACATTTGTTTTTACTGGTGCATGTCTAATACTGCAAGGAGTTTCTCTATTGTCTTCAAAGCCCATGTAGCCACTAAACATACATAGCAACCTACAATTCAATTATATTGATTTAAATAAAATGGAATTAAAAAATTAAATTCCTTAGATGGAGCTAGCTCCACTGTGAGTGTTCAATAGCCATATGTAACTAGTGGCTACCATACTGGACAGTGTAGATATAGAACATTTCCATAATAGCAGAAAGTTCTGTTAGACAGCACTGCTCTAGAATGAAAGCTCTCTAAGGCCAAGGACTACATCTCTTTTCATGTACCCCATCAACTGTTACCATGCCTGCTATATTATATGCTAAATGAATGTCTGTTAAAGTAATAAAGAAATGATTAAAAGAATCAAATAAACAAGTAACAAACAATTTGGGATAATAATTCTTTCTATTATAGCCCACTGATCACTGATTTCTTAAATTTCTCATTGAAAAAACATAATTTATGATATTTAAGTGTGTTAATCTTGGTGATGTGTTGAGATGTAAAAATTAAATAAATATTTGTTCCTGTCATCGAAGAGCTTTCTATATGTATAGTAGAGCTAGATCTACAAAGAAATAGTAGTAATAGGGCCATTTTGGGTTTCAGTTCTAGGGAGTAAGTCTTGCCCCGCCCCCCCATGGCAGACACAGTGTATCAGATACAGTAGGACACCTGTGGATGGCCAGGTCACAGGGCTGAGGGAGGACAGGCACCCAAAGAGTGAGTAGAGCAGCACCGTCTATCCAGACACCAACTAAACTGTGCCAAATGGTAGGGAAGGAAGACCAGAATGCCTGGTTTGTCTGGTAAGACTTCAAAGAATGTCTTCCAAATGTGATTTTGAACTTCATGTTTATACTCTAGAGTATGGAAGACATACAATTCTCCAATGGGACTGACTCAGAATAAAACACTACTTCTTTCTGATGAACCAGTGGCAGAAAACCAAAGAGATTTGTAGAGGAGACTGCAAGTCTTGTTAATGCATTTGTTTACAGGAAACTTTGGTCATATACGTCTTTTTTTAAAAAAAAAAATGATAAAGTTTTCACAGATCATATTCAAAATAAGTTCAGATACACTATAAATCACTGTAGAATTTGAGTATTCATCTCTGATGGAGAGTTCCTTGAGTTTCTGTGTTCATTTGAAATTGAAAACATGGCCATTATCATCACTACTTTACCTGAGAAGGAAATCTAGTTGGAATGCAGCACTTCCTGGATTAATTTACATCTGGAGATAAAGTTTTCACATGTTTGGAGATATTTTTGCAGCTCAAGTTACGTAGTTGCTCTGAGTAGGTATCCAATTCCCATAGTGTTCTTGAATTGTTGAGAATCTCTGCTAGATTAGTGACACCAGAATCCTTAACATGACAGGGAGATGTGAAATACTCTATATTTATTGAAACTTGCCAAGGAAATCCAATTCCAAAGGTTTCTATTGGTAAGAATGTAGAAAAGAACCAAAATACTTCTAAACTTCAGAGAAGTTATTTTTGAAGGCTTAGTGCTAGACTATAGATCAAAATATTCTGATCAGTGTCTAGGTGTCACCATTATATAAGGTTGTGAAAATTATTTCCCCTCTGGGCTTCACTTTTCTTATCCTTAAATGAAAACATTATGGATTTCAGAGGCCCACCTTCAGATGTCTACCATCTCTAACACTCAGAATTCTCATAAGCATCATAGTCTTAGAATGATAGATTTGTGTGCTTTACATACTCTAGACAGTGGCAAAATTTTAAAAATCTGCTTAAAATTATGCTATAATACATGAGGGACAAAAGAAATGTATATAGCACAAAGGAAGGAACACAATTCTTTCTTGACAATGGGGTTAGGGTGAGGGTTGAAGGTACAGTCACTAAGAATATGATGCCTCCATATACTGAATAGCCTGATCCACAACAATATATTTTCAGAGCACTAGTTCATGGAGGATGATCACTGAATTCAACTTGCACAACATTTGATAAGATATTCTGTACAATTAACTGCTGAATTAAATCTTTAAATAGTTCATTAAAAAGAGGTTAATCTGAATATAAAATATATATTTGGACCACATAGCTCATTGTGATGCTAATGAGAAATAAAGTTTTCCTTTCTTCAATGTCTATTTAAAAGATTGAAAGTTATAATTTTAAGAAACATTTTACAGTAGTGAGGCCAACATATGCAATTCTTGGGCTCTCTATGGTATCAAATACCAAACACTCTCCTTTGCATATAACATTTCTCAGCAAATATTTGTTGATTTTATTAAATTTGCCATAAGACAGTTTTCTAAAAATGGAGAAAATGGTGATCAATATTTTGAGTCATGCCACAATTATAAATCCATAGTTATTGAAATGTTTATACTTTAATATAAAATGTTATTTCCATTATAGAAAATAAAGAAGTTGATCTAAGCAGACAAGTGTGATGCATATAAAGGCACATCAAAATGTCACCTATATCAGAGATTGGTTATCAGATCTTCCCATCCTTATGGATCCATTTCTTTGATTTCAGGTTTTGTGTTTCAACCCAAAGCCATTTAACTATAGTCTATGAAATGTGAATACAAAATAGTTAATGTTTGCAGTGAAGGTTGTTTCTTGGGATTAGTTCTAGCCAAGAATTTATGCCTCATATGAAAATATTTTAGTTACTATAGTAACACCCATTTGAATTTAATCAATTATTTAAATACAGAGGGTAATTATACTTTAAAAAAAAATAATTTAAATTATTGTGCCAGGTTGAATCTGTGGTGGACCCCAGAAAAGCCATGTCCTTTAATCCTCATTCAATATTGCTGGGTGGGAGCATTTTGATTGTTCCCATGCAGATGTGACCCACCCAATTGTGGGTGGTAACTTTTGATTAGATGATTTCCATGGGGGTGTTTCTCCACCCATTGAAGGTTGCTTACTGGAATCCTTTAAAAAAGGAAACATTTTGGAGACAGTCCCTTTTGCAGAGCCACGAGAAAGTCAGCAGGTGCCGCCATGTTCACCATGTGCCTTCCAGCTGAGAGAGAAACATTGAATGTCATCGGCCTTCTTGAACCAAGGTATCTTTCCCTGGATGCCTTAAATTGGACATTTCCATAACCTTATTTTAATTGGGACATTTTCTCAACCTTAGAACCGTAAACTTGTAACTTATTAAATTCCCCTTTTTAAAAGCCATGCCGTTTCTGGTATATTGCATTCTGGCAGCTAGCAAACTAGAACAATTATTGTGATAACAAATTAAATACATTAACACAGAGGCTCCTTAAGATGTCAAAAATGAGATATGTTCTGGTTAAAGTCCATCATCTCTATATTGTGAATATTTGCATACTGGAAAATTCACCTCAGAGAGATTGGAAAGTACACCCAAACTGCCCACTAGGAGACATTTGACAGTGTCTGGGGACATTTCTGGCTGTCACAGGTGGAGGTTAGGGGTAGTACCGGCATTTACTGGGTAGAGCCCAGGGAGAGTTCTAAACTCCTCCATGGCGGAGATCAGACACCCACCACAGAGAATTATCTGTCCCAAAATTTCAATAGCACTGATGTTAAAATAAAATAGGTGCAATTTTTCATTTCCTTTCTTCACAGATGGCTATTTCTAGCTGTCACAGGGTCTCACTTTCTCTTTCATTTTCTCCCTTTCTTTCCTTTTCTAACAAAATTTAACAAATGGATGAAAATCTATCTATATTGTTTATAGACCAAAAGACAAACCCTCAGAATTAGAGGTGGGGACAGGAGTTTCTCAGAAATAAAAGGCTAAATCAAGAAAATGGACAGATGCTATGTTGGCAAGATAGAAATTGTCTAAATGAACAATGCCACTTGCAAAGATATTTCAAATTGTCTTCATGATGAATTGAAGACTTCTAAGATGGAGTATCACTAACTAGTACTTCAAAAAAGCCAGTCTTAGGGGGTAAAAAATAAATAATAACAAGTGCTAGTGTGCCAGCAGAGGGGATTTTATATTTGGATACCCTTACACTTTTTGGTTGTTTTGCCTCCATTTTGTCAGTTGAACTTTGTGGAGGCAAACCCTATATTTCAATCAAATTCTCTTGTCATTGCTTCTATTGCTTATAGCCAGAAATAAGAAGATTGTGTTTCATTTCTATTTAGAAATCCATAAATCTCCTCAGCTGACTTTGAGATATATATTTTTTAATTCTGCAGTGTGTTAGGTGAATGGTATTCCTACAGTATTTTGAAATAAAGTGTAGAAAATAAAGTATGATGATTTGGTAAGTCATTTTAATGAATTTTTCTTATTTAAATTCTATACATAATCTTTTCCTTTGGAGCTAATCTTTCTCTACGGAAAATTTTTCTTTAAATTTGACTTCACATTCATTTACTGCATTAATTAATTTAAGACAAGGTAATAAGAAAATGAAAAACTGACTCATTACTGAATTAATTGAATGGTAAAGTTAAGATGTGAAATAATGAGAGTAAAAGGTATTTCCGCAATCAATTGATCATTTTATACAATTCTTCCCTTTATATGGTCTCATTCTTTTTATTAACTCTTGTATTTACTTTCACCGTTTATTTCCACTGTTTCTTATTTGAACACAATCTAAACGCAGATGATTATATAAGTGCACAGGTTGAATTTTTCCATTCTCTACTTGTGGTTGATTGAGTTAAATACTCCTGAAGGAAATAAAACAAAACAAATCAAAACAAAAACATGTTCTTAGTCTTAATCCACATTCCTGGGGGCATTAACCTATTGTATTTGGGAACTTTTGAAGATATGTTTTTCAGTTGGCGGTGGCCAACTGAAGCAGGATGGGTCTTAGTGTGGATTACTGGAAGCCTTATAAAGAGAAAGCCTTGGGGAGGCACTAGAAGCTGGAAGTCAGTGGGAAAATCAGAATAGAAGAAAGAAGAGTGTATTGCCATATGATGAGAAAGCCAAAGGTTCTCAAGAGTTACCAGCAGGCAGCACTAGCATGCTTGCACCTGACCCCGAAGGAAGCAAGCCTATTGCCCCCTAAACTAGGAAACATTAAATTTCCCTTGTTTAAGCCAAATGCATGTATTTGTCATAGTAACCTGGCAACATATGCCTTTTTCTCTATTCTCTCAAGTACAAAGAAAGCAACATCTAAGCTCTTATTTTCAAGGCTTCATGAATTTTCACATTTCTAGGTTTGGGTAGAGGGTCGGATTTATATATTGGTAAAAGATAGGTTTGGGGGAAATTGCGTGGACTCCAGTATCAACAGTCTGAACAAGGCACCCCAAAATCAAATGCTAATGAGGGGCAGACAATGATTAAATGTCATGCATAAATGCACAAGTAGGTGGAAAGAGCTATGGAGATTGGAGAAGGCATGACCCATCCTAAATGGAGCCAGCTGCCACTCAATCAATGCCACTCAATGTCAGTGTCACTAGTCATTCCAATGATTTTTCAAAAGAAGCCCCCAAACTTCATTTTATTATAAAATCAAATGTTGACACAATTTTAAATCTCAAAGCAGACCTGTATGCCAAATGTGATGTGTATGTAAACCACCATTTTCCAACTATTGATATAACCACACACATACATTTTACTATATCAGATTGTGTAAGTTAAGTAGGGGTTGCCAAAATTCGGCTGAGATAGTAAAACTTGGCCCTAGAGAGAAATAATTTAATCATTCAAGCATTTTCTACCTCTAAACACACTTTAACTTAATTTAACTTCATTTAATATTAACTGAATAACTGTAGGTAAGAATTCCTAGATTTTAAATGGAAAAAAGTCAAAGCTTTTCTTTCAAGATACAGTATACTTCTTTTTCCCTCTTTTCACATTTAGGAGACTCTCTAAACACAGAACTTATTAACCTAATAGGATTATTCCTGGGAAACTTTATAAAGACTAACTTTAAAATGGTATTTCATTTTTCAACTTACGCTATGTATGATGGGAATATTATGTTTCAAATGAACATATTATTATCACAGTATATTTTCAGTGACTTTCTTCATCATTTCTCATCAATAATTTTATTCCGATCAACTTCTATATTGAGAATCTATACATTAGTTTTAGGTCCCCAAGCCTACATATTTTTTCAGTGCATGAAATTCCCTTTCCTTAATTTGCCTTCTTCTTTAATTACTAAGTTTATGCCTTTTTATTATTTTGAAAGAATTGTATCATTCTGTCTATTAATTTACTTGTAGGTTTATTGTTAACATGACTTACAAAATAGTTGATTTATACGAAAATTATTTCAATTATTAAATCTCAATGAGAAAATGTGGCATTTAAATGAATATTACAGTATATAAAATATATAGATATGTTTATTAAATAAATAATGAATTCCTGTATAATCAATTGATCTTATAAATGATTTTGTAAATTGTTATCTTTGTTTGTAACAAATGTTTATTTCCCTGATATTTCTCTTTAGACTGTAAGTTTCAAAAGTGTAGAAATTGTATTATAATCCTGTGAATTATTCAGATTTCTCTGTCTGCAATGTATATCCTAATATCCAAATATTCAAATCAACCCCAAATTATCTGAAGCCATGTACATACACACCCCTTCTTATCCAATCTCGGGCAGCTTTAACAACTACCCTGAGCAAGGATTTATTTTATTTGCTTATTTTAGATCATTATGGCTGCTAAAAAAGATTTTCAGTGGATCTCTCGTTAGGCTGATTTAGCAGGGGGCATGATTGGTGGTTCTGCTTGAATCTATTCTACTGCTAAGACTCAATTTCTTGTCTCGAGACTGACATTTAATATATGATTGACCTTTACCATAAATTCTGAAATTTTCAATTTTCTTTGTGATAGCCTCCTGTGAGGAAAGTATTCAGAAGTTTAGGAAAATAAATTATTTAACTTTTGTCATCCAGTTAGCACTAAAAATAACATGAGAACTTTCTCGTTACTACTCATAGGAAATATGCACTGCATTTCTCTTTGTCTGTTTGATACTCCCTCACCTGAGTCTAAATTTTTTCAGCTTCTCCAGGAACACTGACCTCCAGTCTAATCAGTCGCAGCCGCTCACCTTAGCTGTCACAGGGGAATTTCACTATTACTTGGAAGTCCTTAGGATTGCCAACTCTGAAATTCTAATATTTGACTCTGTCTCCTAATATTTTGCACCCCTCGAGTCTAAATTTCTTCTGAACTAAATCCTTTACTTCACCAGGACTGAGATCTCCAGTAGTCCCAGTCTTGCATGGTCCTTCCTACCCTTTAATACTGGCATCACTTCCCTCTCTTCCAAGTCAATACTTTTAGCCAACCACTACAGCTAAGCTTTGCCAACTGAGCTTTTGCCATTTATATCCACCTTTCTAATCCTTAGTGCTTCTTAACTCCAATCATGGAATATTTTTTTTCCTATTCTTCTAGATTTTCCGGAGAAAGTCAGAAGACAATAATGAGTAGGTGTATTCCCAGTCAAGCTTCTACTCAGACTTTTAAACTTTTACTTTTGCCTGTCAATCCTTATTATAACATTTTGTCATATATTCTTGTATTAGAAGCTGTAACCTTTCTACAGTATCAATTGGCATCTGTCCACTCAAATATACCCAAGGTTGAGGATGGTGTAATTTGTGTATATCCCCACAACTTCCTTGCTGGCAGTCCGCTCCCTCCTGATTATTTCTCCCTGACCAAGCTAAACACTTAATGATTATAATTTATCTTTTAACCTCCCTTTTAGTCTAAAGAACAACCTCCGATAAACTCTACACTCCTCATATGTAATGTATAACCAAGTGTTTTGAACATTGTTAGGAGAGAGGTGTATAAATGGGTTTGTCTGTTGCAATTTTATTTGTAATTAAAAAAAACAAAAAACTTCAAAGGTGTACTCCAAACTTCTCAGCAATCTTGATATATTTTTCCAATTGACTTATTAGCTCTAGTCCCCAGATGGATTATTTCTTAGATTTTAGATTATCCCCTTTACTCACATTTCCCATATCCTTTCTCCATACTCATTTTCAGTTGATGACCTCTTCTAATAATTACACTGCTTTCATGTTCTCCCCAAGAAACCTGCAATCCTATCAGGGAATCAGCTCATCTTCTCCTTCAATACTTTTATAATAAAGGAAGTATCTCCTTTCTGACCAAGTACTCTGAAGTTTATTATTTTGACTCTGGCTGAAACATTGCTTCTTCAGTTGTCCTTCCTCTCTCTTTGCCTTCTACAGCAATTATATCAATATACCAAGATTCTTCTAATATCTTTGATTATCAACTAAAAAGAAGAAAAAGGAATTCAAAAACTAAATTCAATTCCGTATATCCCCTAGAGCTGTCTGCCAATATCCTTGATTCTTCCAGAGTCAAACTGCTCAGAAGATTTGTCTACTCAGGCAGTCTTCATTTTTTTCTCTCCAATATCACACCTTGATCCAACACAAACTCCCTATTTCACCACCATTCCATTAAACATGTTTTTGTCAAGTCACCAATATTGCCAATGATGTTTCTGTGCTCATTTACAAAAGTCAGCCATAATCATATACTTGAAATTTCCTGCTCTTGTGGATTCCAAGACTAACTTGTTCTGCTTTTTTTTCCCCTTAGCTCATGATCCTCTTTTAATCTCCTTTTCTGACTTCTCCTTTACTCAACTTCTATGTATTTGAGTCATTGTGAGTTTAGACTTTGATTCATTTCTCTCTATCCACTCTTTCCCATGAGATACTGTATCCTATATCCTACTCAAAAGGAATAGTTAAGGGGGTGCAAGGGTAGTTCAATGGTAGAATTCTCTACCACCTGCCATGTGGGCCCCAAGTTCGATTCCTGGTCTATGCACTCCAAAAATAATAATAAAAGCAAACACACTCAACAAATGGTGCTGTGATAATGGGAGCACACACATAACACACACAAAGACAAAAAAAAAAGGATAGTCAATTACACTTATTGTTTTGAAACAAGCACATTCTGTAGTCATGAAAATTGATACAATTTCCTTCAAGACATGCTTTGTTTTGGGTCATCACAAGTTTTGAGGACTGAGGGGCTAAAAATGGAAATTTGTAGTCACCATTGGAAGAAATTTGATAGCCTCCATGTATGCATCTGAAGACTGTAATGCAAAATGACAAGAGATAAAGTATATATAGATTTAAACTTAAATAAGAACTTTGCTCACATGCCTAGTTTTCTAATTGTATTCTTTATAAAATATTTTTCTGTAGTCACACGATATGTATATTCAGGTCTTCTTTGCAATCTTACTAAAACTGTCTGTTTCAACAAAACATTGAGTGCATTCTGCAAACCTGAATGTTGCCCAGTAATTATGACTAATACTTCTGTAACTGAACATGTTAAAGAAATAAAGAATATAGTAAAAAAAAAAAAAAGTCCTGATTTCCATAAGCAAAATGAGAGTATGAACCATTTATTGAACATGAATTGTGCTTTTTATGCTCTGTGGTTTACATAAAGGAGTAGTTCTCAGCTATTACTTCATTTTATTTTTTTTAACATGGGCAAGCACTGGGAATTGAACCCCTCCAGCATGGCAGGCTTCAGAACTCTGCCACTGAGCCATTATTGCCCCTCAGCTGTTATCTTATTGAATAAATTAGACTTCTACCTAATTATATCTGTCTTTCTTGACCCTGATTAGCTGTATTTTAAATCCTCACAATTTTTCCTACAACTTTCTTAATTTTCTATATTTCCCATATTTTTTAAACTTTCAAATCTGTTCTGGAATATTTCTTTAGCTATATCTGCCATTGACTAGCTCTTCTATAAATCTAAAATTCTGTTTAATCCACCAATTCCATTTATGATTTCAATTTTTAACTATTCTTATCTCTGAGAAATATATATTTTTTTAAAATATGCTTGGTCTGCCTTTATAGATTTGTTGTTGGCTTACATTTTCAGGGTTCTATTTTATTTTTTATTTCTAAAATATAGTCAAGCTTGATAATTCCAATTCGGGAAATCCTCTCACTGGCACTGATAGTTGTTTCAGGTAACTTCCACACCTGCTGGCTTGTTTTTGTGTGTTATCTGACTTTTTAAACTGTGTCCCACTCATCTTTCTTAATACATTAGCTTTAAAAATTCTGTGAGAGATAGATTTTGATTGATCTATTACATGGTGCATTTGTATTTGCCTCTGCCAATGGCTTATGGAATATATCAAGCCAGGATATCTTTAAACTTTCAACTTTACTTTATTGCAACACAGAATTACATGAATTCACTCATTAGCTTACATGAGAACTTGTATTCATAAATTATGCAGAAAAGTTTTCCTTATCTCTATTCAAATTTAACGTACAGATAGGCAAGTTTCCTTCTTCATGACACACTTACTTCTTAATTGACCTTACAATGAAGAAGGAAAATGTTAGGAAGAATTATCTTACAAAAGATTTTTTAAATGATATTAATTAGTATAATGTAATTTTAAATGTGAAAACTAATCATGTAGTGCTTGAAAAGAATATATAGGATAACGTCTTTAATACCTCTAAAATGGAAAAATTATTTTAAAAATAAAATCACAAACCATAAAGTAAGGAATGATAAATTTGTCTAGATTATTTTTAAATAAACATATCAAAAACCAAAACTGACAAACAAAATAAAAATTCCTTGATCAAAAAATGCAATAATTAATGTGAAAGGTAATCCACAAATGGTTAAAGATATTAACAACCCATATGCCTGACAAAGAATTAATACTGCATAAGTAGTTCATGTATCCATGCAAAAATACAACAGTATGGGCTAATGGGATATGAGCAAGCAATTCACAGAAAAGGACACCCAAATGGCCAATGAACATATTAAATGGCTCCTATCACTGGTAATAAGGGGAATGCAAATTAAACTCATAAGTGGATAGCATTTTATATTAATCAGTTTGGCAAAAATTTAAGATGCTGACACTACTTAATTAGGTGGTGTTCTAGTTTGCTAGCTGCTGGAATGCAATAATATATCAGCAACAGAATGGCTTTTAAAAAGAGGAATTTATTTGATTCCTGGTGCCTGCCCATGCAAAAAAAAAAAAAAGAGGAATTTAATACAGTTCTAAGGCCATGAAAATATCTCAATTAAAGCAAGACTATAGAAATGTCCAATCTATGGCATCCAGGGAAAGATACTATGATTCAAGAAGGCCAATGAAGTTCAGGGTTTCTCTCTCAAGTGGAAAGTCACATAGTGAACACAGTCAATATTTCTCTCTTAGCTGAAAGGGCACATGGTGAACATGGTGTCATCTGCTAGTTTTCTCTCTAGCTCCCCAGAAGGTGTTTTCCTTCTTCATCTTCAACAGTTACTGGCTGGTGTACTCTCTGCTTCTTGGTTCTGCAGTGGTCTCTGTTGTGGCTTTCTCGTGGCTCTGTTGGTCTTCTCTGCTCTCTCTGAGTATCCTGCTTTCTCCAAAATGTTTTCTCTTTTATAGGTTTCCAGTAAACTAATCAAGACCCACCTAGAACAGGTGGAAACAGTCTCCACCTAATCCAGTTTGACAACCACTCTTGATTGAGTCACATCTCCGTGGAGATAATCTAATTAAAATTTCCAGCATGCATTGCTAAATAGGGATTAGAAGAAACAGCTGCATTTACAAAATGGGATTAGGATTAAAACATGGCTTTTCTAGGGTACATACATCCTTTCAAACTGGCCCAGGTGGATTATTTTGAGTAGCAATGAATCCCACAGACTGTTGTTAAAAATGTACAGGTATATTATCACAAGGACTTTAGAGAACAATTTGCCACTGCAGAGATAAGTAGAAGACTCACCTGCTATAAATCTTGGTGATTCAACATTTAGAGAAATTCTAGTATGTGTGCCAAAAAGAAATGCTAAAATGTTCATTGCAAATGAAAAGTAATCAAAATTTCTACCAGTAAGAAAATAATCAAATGAGTTTGGGTATATTCATTATATGGGTTATTATAGTGTGGTTGAAATAAGTATGTTAGGATCATATATAAAAATAAATATCAATCTCAAAAGCAAAGTAGTGTGTAGACAGATGTTGCAGACTTATGTCACCGACATAATTATAGAAACATACAAAATAAGATTATTGCTTATAGATAAATCTTAAATGTGGGAACTATATTAAAAACATCTTAAAAATAATAACTTTAACACATTTCTTACCATTAGGAAAGAAAGAAAAAACAATAGGAGAGAATTCCCAAATTCTTTTTTAATAATTTATTTTTAAAGAACTCATCATAAGACAAAATATGAAGATATGACATAATTAAATGATTGATAGTTATATCTACTGCATTATTTCTCTCTCACTCTCTCCACTCTCTCTCTTCTCTCTCTCTTTTTTTAATATGGGCAGGCTCTGGGAATTGAACCCAGGTCTCCTGCCTGACAGGCGAGAATTCTGCCACGGAGCTACTGTTGCGCTGCCCTCACTCTCTCTTTTTTGAATATCTTAAATTTTTCCAAAAATTTTTTAAGTGGGTTTTTCTTTAAAAAAATGATCAGAACTTCAGCGGATTAGGACTTGCTGCCAAGCATTGTTCAAATGTTTATTTTGATTGGTTATACTCCTACATTAAAATATCCTCTGTGCATAAAAAAGCACATGAAATGTGGTTTGTGATTTCCTTCTCTGAATGATGAAATGACATGCACAATGAACATCAGAAAGATGTGTTTTTCATACACTTGTAACTGTAGTGATAACAGTGTTAGCACAAATGGGTCTAGATAAGAGATGGGTTTCCAAATTCTTCTTGGAATACAGTACAAACCCAATGGTGCTTGTGTTGCATCTTCTTGGTGATTATTACAGTGGTTCAGTCATTCCAGCTGAATGTCTTGGTGACTTGATATTTGTGTGTGCATAATATATGTATCTATTTTATATCATAACCATTTTTTCCCTACCAATTTAAATCCTTTCTGCAAATAGGCAGGGAATAACTGCTAAATTAAAAAACAATACACCTGCATTAGGCTTCATGATGAATAAAGTTGCATGCTTTACCAGAAACGATGCACACCCACAGTGCAATAAAATTTGGAAGTTTACTTGCAATGGGCTGAATTTAACTAATTTACAACCGGGAAAAACGGGTTAAATGCTACATATAAATTTTACATTTCACAAAAATTCCAGTTACCAACTGTAGCTGACCCAAAGTATCCTCAAATAAATTATTCTTCCAACCAAATTATTTAATAATTGATATGAGTAACGGCTGCCATATTCTCTTCTGTGCCTGCCTGAGAGCTCAAATATAGAATTTCTGAGAGTAGAGGAACGGAGTGATTGAGCAGATGACTAACCGCAGTATTCAGGAATCCCGCAAATAAAATCTCTATGGTATTTCTTAGCTTTGAACTTGATTTGCAAGTTAGATATAAAGGTACAAGCTGGTGGAAACCCTTGCGTAGTACGGCCTCTGTATGAGACCAATTTTCTAGGATAAAATGTATAAAGCATTCTTGGGTTGTACTTCAATATTTTTTTAATCAAAAGAAGGCTTTTATGGTATTCGTTTATTCCTGTGCTCTTTCTCATCACTCACCACCACCAAATTTTAGATTTCCTCTGCTTCCCCAGAAGACAATCATGCTTTAATAAGTACTGACTTTAAAAATCTAGCCTGTCTTCATCTATGAACTGTATGCCTGTCTCTATATTTTCACAGGAGTAGTGCCAACACCTGCAACCATTCTGGGATTGTAGGCATCCTGCTCCTAAACTGTGCCAATGCACACACCAGCCCAAGAATTCTCCCTGATTATCTTGTTTCAAGACACTCTGGCTGGAAACCCCAGGACAGCTTCTCCTCTTTCTTTCCCTTTTAACACCATATTCTTTTCTATCCATTCCCACAGCCCCTCTACTAGTACACGCCTTCCTGTTTCTTCAGACTATTCTCAAGTTAGGGCAATAGTCTCTAATTTGGAACCATTCCCTATCTAATTTGAGTCCACAATATTGGTAAGATCATTGTGCTGGTGTGTATCTATTATGCTTTCCAGAAAAGCCATGTTCTTTTAATCCACCCTTGTGGGTTCAGGCCTATCGTGGGTGGGACCTTTAGATTAGTTTGTTTCTATGGAGATGTGACCCAACCAATTCAGGGTGGGTCTTAATCCTTTTACTGGAATCCTCTATGAAGAGAATAAAGAGAAAACACAGAGAGACAGATACAGAGAGCAGAGAGAGGAAAACAAGTGAAGGATGCAGAGAGAAAAAAATTCCCCAGGAGAAGCAAGAAGAACCCACTGGAGCTCTGAGAACCATGTGACTGGGGAACCCCGGATGCCCACACCCTTTCCTCAGAGAAGGTATCTCCCTCTTGATGCCTTAATTTAGACATTTTCATGACCTTAGACCTGTACATTTGTGACCTAATAAATTCCCATTGAAAAAGCCAACCCATTTCTTATATATTATATTCCAGAAGCTTTAGCAAATCAAACAATCACTTTCTCCAACACTGAGGAAATCATTCTCTCTTCTTTTAAGAAGAAAATCAAGAACAAGCACTTTAGTACAGTAATTAAAGTTTTTGGTAAATCATGAATTGTATGTTAGAAAATTCTGTTCATATTATGTTAAAATTTTTTATACACAGTAATAGCCCATCTTGGCAAAGTATACTAAAAAGAAAATTTGATAGAAATAAATGAATCACCCCTTCTAAAATTTTAATGACTTCAACTTAAATATTCAAAAAGTAATTCACAAAATCAAATATTTATTGAGCTAGATCATCTATAGATTTTCTCACTTGTAAAATATTCATAGCACATATTAATAGCATTTAGAGTATTGTTTCTATTAGAGTCAAAACAAGAAAATAAGCATACTCTATTTAAATAAGTAATTTAAAATATTAGAAATATCATTCATGACATTTTACTTTAACTGGCAAAATAGGAAAATGCATGCCAATGAAATTTTGAATTTTACTATTGCCTACCTTGTGTCTGAAAATATACTATGCAGGGAATATTGGGAGTGATAAAATTCATTTTAAAATAGTAAATGGTTAACTTTATTTTCCAATTGCTTTTACTAATGGAGATGATTATGCAGAATTCTAGTAACACTTTCAACATTCTAGTTTATTATGATTTTAACAGGAAAAAGAACATTCTAAAATATATTGAGTAATTCCTTTTCTTTTGTAAGGATGCAAAGTAAACACCACTTTATCTCTATTTTGCAGTCTCTTTTGAGACTGCAAATATATGTTCACGCTCAAATGAACTGTAATAAAATGCCACTGGCTGTTATAATTGGGAGAGATGCAACAGAATTTTCTCTGGCCCTACAAAATTATTATTTTTAAATAGTTCATTCTCAGGTAAGTTGGTGATTGGAAACTCGTTACTTCTAAGTTACAATTTCCTGGTGTTATCAACCACTTTAGTTTAAAAAAAAAATCACTAGAGTTTCCTACTAGACCTGCATGGATTTTATGCATCCTACTCTGAACATATCATCTTTTCAGGCCTCCTTCATAAACTGCAAATCTTCTCTTTTGTTGTCAATGTTTTCTTATGTTCTAGTGTTAGTTTTAGTGGCAGTGCTATTTTACTTACCAAAGGCAAAAGCTGCTATGAATTACTTCAAATTCAAACTGCTAAACACAACAAACTGGCAGGCACCATGATGATGATATTGGACCATGTGATGGAATGGCTTGGTAGAAGAGTATGAATGGTTTCATGTGTTACAATTCTTCCCCGGGGAAGAATATAGAGCAGTTACCATTTAAAACCTGAATGGTTTCTCAGCTCCACCTAAACAGCTAGTACCTTGCATAGTATCCACGTCCATGACGCAAATTAGAAACAGACCTCCTCATTCTCCACGCCCTCTATCAGTAGCAGGCAGGTCATAAGTCATTACTACGTCAATCAACACATATATCCTTCAGAGAATGATGAACTGTGATGTTTGCAAGAAGTTCTAAAGGAAGGTCCTAAAGTCTCTCAAACTCCTCTCCTGAGTAAAATCAAATGAACTTGGACTGAAAACTGTTTGTAGGATGGGATTTATCTATCTTGTTTGACCCTTTACATCACCAAGGTTTATCATATTTTAGAAATTCTAGCCATCAATAGTTATTTTTGAAAGAATTAATGCATGGAAAAATTAGGAACCAGCTAATACATCTCCAAAAGGTCATCACCCACCATCTTCTGTTGGCTCATACACAATGGATAAAATACACAATGGATAAAAGAGATATACGGAATTTGTTCTCAATGTCAACAGCAAAATGATGACTGTGGGTTATTTTTTCCCTTATCTCCATCAATTTTCTGTCAAGAATACACCTTCTACCTCATCATAATCATTATACAATCTAAGCAAAAACAGCATGAATAAAACATTATGACAAGTCTCCTAACTTTCCATTCCAACTAAGATATATTACCCAAAGGACCTCCTACTATAAAAATTTTTTAACATTGCAGTTTTACTTTTCTCTCTGCAACACAGTTTTCTGTAAAGTGCTTTATCCCATGAGGAAGAAAATAATTCTGTCTTGTGTATGAGTGTATGAGAAACAACTTAATTTCCCTAATCTGTTATCATGAATAGAAACATATCATGAATAATTATTGTATTAAAATATATAATATAATTTGACATATTCGGTTTCTTATATCTGTTCTTTAGTTTATCCTTTCCTTGAAACCATTCATAATATTCTACCAAGCCAAATTTGATTGAATAATGCCTACCAATGCTTTAAAATTAAGGATAGGTCTCTAATTCCCCCAAGGAATTCCCAAACATCATGGTTTTCCAATAACACTCCTTGCTTATCTCTATCCTTGCACTTACTCTGGTGTATTATCAATGTAACTGTCTGATTGAACAGGTTGAATTCATTGGGCTTATCATCATAAAATTTTTTAAATTTTTCTAATACAGGCTTCTAATTACATTTTTGAACTCTTCTTTCTCCCCATGATATGTACACTGTTATTATGAAGTCCTGTTCCCATTTCTGATTTCAGAAAATAATTTATTCAAAGATTCAAATCCCTTCCAACATAAACGCACATACAATGACTGAACGCAGTCCTTCCCACCTCCCCCCAAAATGAGATACTATTTTCCCCTTCTTCTAGGCCCCTCTAAAGTTTACAAGCGATTTCTCTAAGGACTTCCCTCCCTTAACTCAGCAAGGGCAACCACTTGACTTTTGACCCTCACTGATATGTAAGCAAAGAAAAGAGTGGATAGCTTCTCCTCCCAAATGATATATTCCCAGGAAAGCTGAGCTCTCTGGCTGTCTCTTTCATATGCCTTCTCCAGGTGTGTACCTCCAAATTGGCTTAACACTCTTGCACCTATGAGCCTAAAGACTCTTATGTCCAGAGTAAAGCCTTCTTTGACCTTATTCATGAATAATTTAAGAGGGGATTATCTCCACTCTAATCTTTTACACTGTTTAAAACAACAATAGCAGAAGCAACAGTAAACAAAGAAAACTAAAACCCCTGGGTCAGGCAGATTCACATAAGTATCTCATCACTTATTTACCAATAAAGTAATTATCTCTTCTTTGCCATGGTATATTCCTTAGAGAGTAAGCTCAGTGCAGCTAGGGACCATGGCTTTCACCGTTTTGTCATCTCCAGTCTCTAGCACAGTAAGTTGTATACTACTGATTGCAATAAATGCTTTTGAATAAAGTTAATTATTTACTGAATCAACAGTAAGAATTAACACATTATTATTGACAACAGTAAATTAACTATTACTAGTTCCCCTAATAATAACTTAATATGTGAGTGTGAGTCTTTACTACACAAGGCATTCTACATGTGGCTTTTAATGAAGTGCCCAGATAAAAGTTGTTTTCACTAAACTTCTTATGCTGGTGAGAGTATTATGTACACCAGAAAAGCCATGTTTTAATCCTGATCCAATCTGATGGGGGTAGCTGTTTCTTTTAATCCTGATTCAAAACCGTAGGTTGGAATCTTTTGATTAGATTATCTCTATAGGGAGGTATGACATACCCAATTGTGAGTATGACCTTTTGATTAGATGGTAATGTGACTCCACCCATTTCAGGTGTGACTTGATTAGCTTACTGGAATCCTTTAAAAGAGGAAACATCTTGAAGAGAGCCAGAAATGACAGAGGCAACAGAGAAAAAGCTGACACAGGTACTGACATTTGGAGATCAGACACATGGATGTTTGGAGATACTTGGAGCTCAGCAGACATCGCCATAAGATGTTAAGCAAGCCAGAACCTGGAGAAAGCCAAGGGAAGTCAAGAGATGAAAGCCAGCCCTGTAGAAGGAAAGACTGAAACCCCCACAGGAACAGAGGCTGAAAGCAACAGGGCCCAGGATCGAGGGACCAGCAGATGGCAGCCATGTGACTACCCAGCTGACAGAAGTGTTTCTGACTGATCTTCCTTCCTTGAATTATGGTATCTACCCATGGATGCCTTAGTTTGGACCTTTTTATAGGCTTAGAATTGTAAACTTGTAACTCATCAAATTCTCCTTTTTAAAAGCCTGGTATATCACATTCTGGAAGCTTCCAAACTAAGACACTGTCCATCAGCTGTTTTGGGTCTACACACATCTACCCCATGTATAATTATATTATACATATATTATCACCATTATTTACATATGTACGTGCAGAGTTTACATATACTGAGTGCATGTGACAATCACATAGGTATATCGTATGTCTCTATAATTATGAGAACTATGTACACCTACACACACATATATTACAGTTTCTCTGCTTTAGCTCTTATTTGAGGATTTTGGAGCAATGTGTACAAATTTGTCTGAAAATAACCCTAGGAGCTCATTGTGGGTTGCCTGGAAGATGAGCTAGCTAGAACCCTCTTCTTTTCTCAGAGGGAAGGGATGGATCCAAGCTCAGCCTCACAAGAGACCAGAACTTTCCTATTGCAGCAGGGATAATCACAACATCTTATGGACCCCAAAGTCTACAAGAGCTGGACAACCAACATTCACACTCTCTTCCTATAAATGGTTGGCACCACATAGTCAGATTTCCTGGCATCTTTGTTCTTCTGCCAAGGACAAGGGTAATTTCTTATACATTTCCCTACAAGACTAGAGTCAGTGGAAAGAATGGTTTCCACTGGAAGGGAAGCCATGCCTTATCTGACAGATGCCCGATATTTGTCACCATGGGAAGATGGGACTCCAGGAGGCATGTGAAATTCGTCTTTCCTAGATAACATGTATATCTTAGTTCACATTAAATGATGTTGTGGATTTTATCATGAACATTGGTGTGTATCTGGGAACAATCTGGAGTAACAACAGAGAACAGATTTCTTTTTTTTGTTTGTTTTTTTTTTAATTTGCATATGGGCAGGAGGCACCAGGGATCGAACTCCAGACCTCCAGCACGGAAGGTCGGAGCTCTGCCTGCTGAGCCACAGCAGACGCCCAGAGAACAGATTTCTTGAGAATCAATTCCAAATAATAGAGGAACGAGTCCAAAGACACATACTAACAAACATTTTAAGATGAAAGAGCCAGAAAAAAAGTGCCTTACCTTATTTTCTTTTAAAACTAATCTGGATTTTTCAAAGAAAGACAGGCTGAAATTTTCTGTAGGTTTTCCATCATCTTTGAAAGACAGAAAGCAAAAGAAGGAGATGGGAAAAAAGGAGAGAGGAAGAAGAAACAATTCAAAAAAACAAAGGTGCTCGCTAACAAACATGGCTCACTCCTGTTTTCAGTAGGAATTTAATAACTATTAACATCACCATTCCAAAAGAAAAATGACCCCCACTTTATCTATTAAATCAATAGCTACATAAAAGTGGAAGAGTATAAACAAGCAGCTCAATAAATTGTCTGAAGTTTTTAGCGCCCAAGCCACATTAATCAGATTCTTGTTTTAATGGTTATTAATTTGTCACTTTCACAATTTTTATTGAATATTCACCAGTGTTGTTTCAGGAATCTTTTTGGAATCCCCTCCTAAGCCATAAAATTAAAGCATAGGGAGATGGAGAAGGGGGGCACTATTTACATATTTCCTAAGTAGTATTTAAGGTTTATGTAAAATTCATAATGTATCAATTGAATAAATATATTAATGCTGATGGAAAATTGATTTATATTATCTTCTTGAAAATGTATAGCACAGCTGCATTATACTGGATAAATCATTTTTCCTCCTGATTGATTCTAGTTCTGCTCTTGACTAGATATATGCTTCCAGCACCTCAGTGATTGAAAGCCCTTAAAATATTTCAAACAATCTTCCTTTAACTTGTTTTTTCAGTGAGCATTACCAATGTTTTCCCAGAATTTACTGCTCGGGTTGGGTAGGGATTCACTGGGTATGAAGCTATCATTAACTAAACCATCTGAACACCCAGCTGGAGGAGGTGGAATAATTTTAAACAATTCCATCTCATATATCTTCAAATCCAAAGCCTTGTTCTCCCTGAAGTGACTGTCTCTGGCACACATATCTGAAGTGTTTATTCTCAAATGGACACACTTCTGCAAAGGACCAATTGCATTCCTGCTGATAATGGGTATAGATATGGAAAGAGCAAGAAAGGATTACCTTCTTTTTAATTAATATTTTATTAATATTGATCACGGGGATGTGATCCAAGCACTAAAATTCTGAATGGAATGGGTGAGCCACGTTGACTCAGCAGGCTCAGCAGGCAGAGTTCTCACCTGCCTTGCCGGAGACCTGGGTTCAAGTCTTGGGGCAGGCACTTTAGTATCACAAGATACTAAACATTTGCAAGGTGAAATGGCATTGCAGACAATATACGACTATTTTAGAGTTAGTTGGGTCATTTTATCAACCAGTTTCCGTGGCAATTAAGGATGGAAAATGATCTATCCAAAGATTCTGTCTGAGTTACATTCTGCTTATAAAGGACTCCAGTAATGACCCTTCCTGATTGAGGTGGGCCACACCTTAACTGGTGGTTATCTCATCAAAAGGTCCTATTTATCAATAGTTTCCCTCCCACGAGAATGGATTAAATTTGAGAACATGTATTTCTGTGGTGCATACAGCTTCAGATTTCCACAGAATGATGGCATTTGTGAATCTAGGCATTTTTATTTCTTCCTTTTCTATATGTATGTCTTTTATTTTTCTTACCTTATTGCACCAGCTAAGCCACGTAATATATTGGGGAATAGGAGCTCCTTCATCATCCTTGTCTTTTCACTGAATTTTAGGGGAAAGCATTCCATCTTTTACAACTAAGTGTGATGTTCACCAGAGGACTTTATCCATAATAGGGATGTAATGTAGTTTCCCTGGATTATGAGTTTGCTGAGAATTTTTATCAGATACGGAGGTTGGATTTTGTAAAATCATTTTTCTGAATCTATTGACATGATCATGTGGTGAACTATAGCAATTGATTTTCAAAAATTGAACACATCTTGCATTCCTAAGATAATTCAACTTAGTTATATTTTATCTTTTTTTACATATTACTAAATTCAATTTGCTAATATTCTGTTGAGAATTTTTTCACCTGTGTTCAGTAGGTCTATTGTTGTTCCCTCTTATTGTAATAAGCTAGCTTTACCTGGCTTGAGTATTGGGTAATAGTGCCCTCATAAAATCAAGTGGCAAAATGTTACTTTTCTATTTTTTGAAAGAGATTTTCTAAAGTTGATGTATTTTTTCCATAAATTATTGAAAGAGTTAACCAGTAAAACTATCTGGGTCTAGAATCTTCCTTGTTGTAGGGATTTTAGTTATAACTGGAATTGCTTTGCTTGACTATTGAGGTTACGTCATGCATTTCTTTTTTTGACTATTGAGGTTATGTAATGAATTTCTTTTTTAGTAAGTCTTGGTAGTCTGTGTTTTTCAAGAAATTAATTCATTCCATCTAAATAGTTAAATTCATAATTATAGAGTTGTTCATTGTTCTCTTGTCCTTATAATATGTGAATGATCTGTAAGTGATATCTCTTCTTCCATTTCTGATATTGGTAATTTATGTCTTTCTTTTTCTCTTGGTCATTCTGGCTGGAGATTTATGAATTTCATTGTTTACAATGAATCAGGTTTAGCACCACTGATTTTGTTTATTGTGTTTTTCTTGTTAGTTTTTTTTTTTTCTCTCTATTTCCTTACTTTTGCTTGCTTTGAGTTTAGGATAATCATTTGGGACCTTCATTAATTCTAAAATAAGCATTAAATACTACAGGTTTCTCTCAAAGCACTATTTTACCTCTACTCTACCAATTTTGAATACTGTATTTTTATTTTTATTCAAGAAAAATATTTTCCATATTCCAAATTCCAGGTTATTTAGATGTGTTGTTTAATTTCCTATATTTGGGTATTATCCAAATTTATTTCTGTTATTCATCTCTGGTTAAATTCCTAGATGGTCTGAAAATATATTTTGCATAATTTTAATCCTTTTAAATTTGTTAAGGCTTATTGTACTCCCAGAAAAATATGTTCTTAAATTTAATCTATTTCTATGGGCATGGACCCATTGTAAGTATGTCCTTCTGATGAGGTTACATTGGTTAAGGGGTAGCTGACCTCCATCAGGATAGGTCTTTATTCTATTACTAGAGTCCTTTATAAGTGGAATGAAATTCAGACAGATAGAGAGAAAGTTACAGAAGCCAGAAGCTAAAGAAACTGGAAGAGAAGGGAGAGGTCAGGGAATGCCGCCATGTGCTTTGCAATGTGACAAGCCAAGGACCAAGGATCACCTACTGGCAGACCCAGAATACACAGTTCTTAGGAAGAAAGCATTACCTTGAGGATGCCTTGATTTAGACTTTTTCCCAGCTCAAACCATGAGTAAATAAATTCCCGTTGTTCAACCTGATCCATGTCATGGTTTTTGTTTCAGCAGCATAGGACCCTAAAACACGTGTCATACTGTTTGTATGATATAGCTTCATGAATATTCCATGTACTTTTACTTTTTTTTTTTTTTTTTTTTGCATGGGCAGGCACCAGGAAATGAACCCCGGCCTCCTGCATGGCAGGTGAGAACTCTGCCTGCTGAGACACCGTGGCCCACCCTCCACATACTTTTAAATGAGTGTGTTTTGCTCTGTTGTTGAGTACAGTGTTGTATATAAATCACTTACATAAATAATCTATCTTATTTTTTGTCCACTTGCTCTAGTAATTATGGGAAGGAGTGTTGAATTTTCCACATGTTAATAGATTTTGCTTCATGCTTTTTAAAGTTATATTATTAGGTACATTAACATTTAATATTATGTCTCCTTCATGAATAGACCCTTTACCATTATGTAATCACCCTGTTTAACCATGATGATTTTCTTTTTCTGAAATTTACTTTTTTATTAATATAGCTACTCAGGACTTACTTTTTCCATGCATTTACCTAGAATTCTTCTATGGCACTTAGCATTATATTTAAAATGATTTTTTCTTAGAAAATATGTCATTGGGTCCTGTTATTTTACACAGTATGATAATCACCCTTTTAATTGCTGTGTTTAGACTATTTAACTTATTTTTTTAACTTTTTTATTGTGAAATATAACATATATATAGAAAAATGACAAATTTCAAAGTTCAGTTTGACAAGTAGCTATGGAGCAAATTTCAAAGCATGGTATGGGATACAGTTCCACAATTTCAGTTTTTCTTTCTAGCTGTACAAGAAGTATCAATATAGTGATTCAGTAGTCACAATCATCTGTTAGAAACTATCTTCTCTGTTACAACTCCTCCCTTGTATTTAACCTTTCTTCCAATCTTCAGGGATATTTGGGCAATGACTGTCCTAATTTCTTTAGGTTGAAAAGATGTATTGACATTATGGAGGAGGGGGATGCATCTAGTTGATGTTTTTTAGGAAGACTGGTTTCTCTGGGTTTCAGGACTTAACTAGAATAGGAACAATCTGGAATTTTAAGTTTCTGAAAAAATGAACTTAGTAGGTAAAACTTTTATAGAGCCTCAGATGGAGCCCTGGGTATACTTTATGGTTTTCAGGAATATGGCTGTTTGGCGCTTAGCATACCATGGCAGTTAGCAATATCTATCTGAAGCACACATAAGAGTAACCTCCAAAATAGCCTCCTGACTCTGTTTGAAATTTCTTAGCTAGCGACACCTTATTTTGCTACATTTCTTTTACTCAGGTAGTTTTTGTCAATCCTATGATGCCAGGGCCAGACTCATTCCTGGAGTAATGTCCTGTATTGCCAAGGAGACATTCACCCCAGATGTCATGTCCCATTTGGAGAAGAAGGTAATGATTTTACTTGCAGAGTTGAGCATAGAGAGAGAGAGGCCACAACTGAGCAACGAAAGTCCCTCTAGTGACTTTGCCAATACTGGTTTTATTTTCATTTTTTTATTGTATAGTATAACGTACATACTTTATACTTTATATATATTAGCAAAGAAATAGAAAAAAGCAATAGTTTTGAAAGCAGTCTTCAACAAGTAGTTACAAGACAGACCCCAGAATTTGTCATGGGCTACCATACAATCCTCTCATATTCTGCCTTCTAGCTGCTCCAGAATATAGGAGACTAGAGGGCTTAAATATTTTTTTATCATCACAATCAACTTATTTTCCTTCTTTTTTTTGTGAAAAATAACGTATATACAAAAAAAGCTATAAATTTCAAAGCACAGCACCACAATTAGTTATAGAACATAATTCAGAGTTTAACATGGGCTACAATTTCACTATTTTAGGTTTTTACTTCCAGCTGCTCTAAAATACTGGAAACTAAAAGAGATATTAATTTAATGATTCAGTATTCATATTCACTTGCTAAATCTTATTGTCTCTGCATAACTCCACCATCACCCTTGATCTTTCCATCTCTCTCTTTAGGGGTGTTTGGGCTATGGCCATTCTAAATTTTTCACATTGGAAGGGTCTGTCAGTAAAATAGGGTAGGGAGATGGAACTATCTGATAT
>PVIY010005846.1:5242-91507 GCA_004026745.1 Myrmecophaga tridactyla
ACCCAAACCTTCATTCCTGAAGTTTCAAAGCCACTGGTAGTCCTGCCTAGATTGGGTTGTTGCAGTTTCCATTGATTTTAATTACAGGGCATGGTAGTACTAAGAGACGCCCTAGGGGATCTCCTATATTCCAGGAAAACTCTTCTTTACCTTCATTGTTTAGCTGCAGCCCTATTTCCCCCTGATAGTCAGGGTCAATTACCCTAGCCAGTAAAGTAACCCACTAGGGGCATAAGTAGCCCAAAATGACCAGTCTTAGAGTCCAGTTTAATGGAATCATTGTTGTTTCTCCTGGTGGAAGCACTCCCCTTTCTGGAACCTGTAGAACCAGCAGAGCTAAAGGTTGCAGTGACAGGAAACAAAAATTTTCCTAGTGGATCATTAGCAATAATAGTGATCAGTTCCTCTCTCATTTCCACCCCATTAATTCCTGAACCCATGAATCCTGGCTATGGGAGAAACAGAACCATACAGTGGACGCTAATTCATAGCATACACAGCCTCCTGGAGAGTATCGCCCCAGCCCTGCAAGATATTGCCACCTCGAGTTTTCAAAAGGCCATCCCACCATTCTATAACCCAGCTGCCTCTGAGTGGTAGGGAACATGGTAAGACCAGAGAATTCCGTGAGCATGTGTCTATTCCTGCATTTCATTTCCTGTGAAGTAGGTTCCTTGGTCAGAAGCAATGCTCTGGAATACCATGACAATGGATAAGGCATTCCATAAGTCCATGAATGGCAATATCCAGTTTTGGCAGAAGCATTACATGCAGGGAAAGCAAACTCATATCCAGAATGTGTGTCTATTTCAGTTAGAACAAATCGCTGCCTCTTTCATGATGGAAGTGGTCGAATGTAATCAGTCTGCCACCACGTAGCTGGCAGATCACCTTGGGGAATGGTGCCACATTGGGGGCTGAGTGTGGGTCTCTGCTGCTGGCAGATTGGGCACTTAGCAGTAGCTATAACCAGATCACCATTGGTGAGTGGAAGTCCATATTGCTGGGTCCTTGCATAACCTCCATCTCTACCACTATGACCACTTTGTTCATGAGCCCATTGACAGGAGTTGTTGGGGGAAACAGGCTGACTGGTATCCACAGAATGGGTCCTTATTCATTTGATTATTAAAAACCCTCCTCTGCTGAAGTCACCCTCTGGTGCTCTTTCACATCGGACACAAATATCTTCATGTTTTTAGCCCACTCAGAAAGGTCTATCCACATACATCTTCCCTAGACTTCTTTGTCACCAATCTTCCAATCCTGCTCTTTCTAAGTTCCCGACCATCTAGCCAAACTATTAGCAACAGCCCATGAGTAAGTATACAAATGCATTTCTGGCCAGTTGTCTTCCAAGCAAAATAAACAACCAGGTGCACTGCCTGAAGTTCCACCCACTGGGAAGATTTCCCCTTACCACTGTCCTTCAGGGACATCCCGGAAAGGGGCTGCAGGGCTGCCACTTTTTGCATACCATGCAGAACCATCTGTAAACCAGACCCAACTTTTCTCTTCCTCAGTCACCTCATTGTAAGGAACTCCCCAAGAGGCCATAACTCTGGTCTGGGAAAGAGAAGGTAATGTGGCAGAAGTGCAGACCATGGGCATTTGGGCCACTTCCTCATGTAACTTACTTGTGCCTTCAGGACCTGCTCTGGCCCTATCTTGTATATACTATTTCCATTTTATAATGGAGTAATGCTGTGCATGCCCAGCTTATGGCTTGGTGGGTCAGACAACAACCAGCTCATGATAGGCAACTCAGCTCTCATGGTAACTTGGTAGCCCATGGTTAAGTGTTCAGCCTCTACTAAGGCCCAGTAGCAGGCTCCAAGCTGTTTCTCAAAAGAAGAGTAGTTATCTGCAGCATATTGTAAGGTTTTCTCCAAAATCCTAAGGGTCTGCATTGTGATTCTCCTATAAGGACCTGCCAAAGGCTCCAGACAACATCTCTATTTGCCACTGACACTTCGTGCACCATTGGATCTGCTGGATCATATGGTCCAAGTGGCAGAGCAGCTTGTAGAGCAGGCTTCACCTGTCACAGAGCCTCCTGTTGTTTAGGTCCCCACTCAAAATTAGCTTCTTTTCTGGTCACTCGATAAATGGGTCAGAGTAGCACACCCAAATGAGGAATGTGTTGTTGCCAAAATCCAAAGAGGTCAACTAGGTATTCTGACTTTTTTGGTCACAGGAGGGACCAGATGCAGCAACTTATCCTTCACCTTAGAAGGGATATCTTGACAGGCCCCACACCACTAGACACCTAGAAATTTCACCGAGGTGGAAGGCCCCTGTATTTTTGTTAGAGTTATCTCCCATCATCTAACATGCAAATGCCTTACCAATAAGTCTAGAGTAGTTGCTACTTCTTGCTCACTAGGCCCAATCAACACAGTATCATCAATACAATGGACCAGTGTGATGTCTTGTGGGAGGGAGAAACGATCAAGGTCTCTGCGGACAAGATTATGACATAGGGCTGGAGACTTGATATACCTCTGAGGTAGGACAGTGAAAGTACATTGCTGATCTTACCAGCTGAAAGCAAACTTCTGGTGGCCCTTACTAATAGCTATTGAGAAAAAAAAGCATTTGCCAGATCAATAGCTGCATACCAGGTACCAGGGGATGTGTTGATTTGCTCAGACAGTGATACCACATCTGGAACAGCAGCTGCAGTTGGAGTCACCACTTGGCTGAGTTTACAATAATCCACTGTCATCCTTTAAGACCCATCTGTTTTCTGCACAGGCCATATAGGAAAGTTGAATAGGGATGTGGTGAGAATCATCACCCCTGATCCTTCAACTCCTTAGGAGTGGCATTAATCTCTGCAGTCCCTTCAGGAATCCAGTATTGCTTCTGATTTACTATTTTGCTAGGTAGAGGCAGTTCTAATACCTTCCACTTGACCCTTCCAACCATAATAGCTCTCACTCCACTAGTCAGAGAGCCAATGTGAGGATTCTGCCAGTTGTTTAGTATGTCTTTTCTGGAACTGGGGAAATAACTATAGAATGGGTCCAGGGACCCTCTGTGAGATGGATCTGAGCTAAAACACAATCTATTACCTGACCTCCATAAGCCCCTGGTCTGACTGGTGGACCAGAGTGACCTTTTGGGTCCCCTGAAATTAATGTCACTTCTGAACCAGGGCCTAACAATCCCTGAAATATTTGATCATTTCCTTTTCCCAAATGCACTGTTACCCTGGTAAAAGGCCATAGGTCTCCGTGGGGAAGGCTTGAAGGAAGATTAACAGTATAAATTTGTGACAGTGTAACAGGGTCCTTCCCCAAAGGGACCTGGCTTTTCCCTCATTCAAGTGGCTCTGGGTCTGTAAACTGTCTCATGTCTGGAAATTGATTAAGGGGCCATGGCTCTCTGTTTTTGTAATTCAAGTTAGACTTCTGTTAACTTGACCTAGAGCTCTTTTGCTTATACAGCTCAAACAAGAATTTAGTAGACTGCCCATCTGTTGTACTTCTAGGTACCCCATGATCTACTAGCCAACACCACAAGTCTCTGGGAGTCAGATTATTTTGACTTCTGCTTTGAGTCTGCTGTTCATTATGATAGCCACTTCCACCTTGTCTTTGGTGATTAAGTGCTGCCACCTGGCTTCTGCCAACTTGGGATCCAATCATCCCCATTGTGTTTAAGGATTACAGCTCAGCGACAGCAGTTCCCACAGTAGTATCTGACCTACAGAGAAGGGGTCTACAAAGCTCTTCAGGGATAATGGAGCTAGTCTCACAAATTTATTTCTCACAGTTCTGGTAAAAGGTGCATCCTCTGGACATTCCTGGGGTGTATGAGTAGGCTTTCCATGATAAATCCACTCTAATATCGCAGTCTCTCTAAGCTGTTGCATCCTGTCATCTACATTATACCAAGGCAGTTCTGGGATTTCAACCTCAGGTAATGTTGCCCACCTTTTGATCCATGTTTCAGACATACAAACTGTTAATGCCTTTTCTAACCCCTCGAGCTATAACATAGAATGCAGAATCTCTGCTTAGTGGGCCCATATCAATAAATTCAGCCTGATCCAGCTTTATATAATTCTTTTAATTATCCAGCTTTATATTCTTTCCACCATTATCCCACACCCTTAAAATCCATTCAAACACATATTCCCCTGATTTCTGTCTATATAAATTGAAAAAACTCATGTAGTTCTTTTGGAGTAGAGTTTGTACCTCACCTTTTGGGGCCTGTTGGGACTTCAGTCTAGCTGTATGTCTGGAAGAAAAGAGGGGTGGTGGGGTTGGGTCATGAAAAGAATTAGAAGTGTCTTCCAAGCCAATTACTTCAGGGCATTCCTTTGTGGTTTCATCTGGTGAAACAGGATTAGTCACTCCAGAAAGAGGAGCAAGGGATGTTTCCAACCATGGGGGGTAGTTTCCCTGAGGGTGAGACCCAGCAGGTTGATAGACTTTCCTATGAAGCCTCTGGACTCTGTTTTTCTTATCCTGCCCAGTATGTGGCGCTTGTCTGCCTGCAGGTCCCACCAGCATAAGATGATGCGGTACCTTTAACTTTGGCAGACTCTCCCTGCTGGGGGTGTGGTCGAGACAGAGGAGAGGTTGTAGCCGGGCTGTAATTGCTTCAATTTTCCAGTCCTTGGGGTCTGAATTCCTTGAAGGACGGATTCCACCTGAGCTGGGCCCCACCCCTCTCCCGGGGTGGGGGTCGGGGGGGAGACACAGCCTCCAGGGAATTAACTCCTTTCACCTGAGGAGCCTCTTTGTCTCTCGGAGAAACTTAATTCCGCCCTTGCCTGGGGGCATTTAGAGCCTGAGAAACCTTGAAGTTGTATCTAATGAGCAGTTAAGCAGTAGAAACAGAAAAAAAAAAAAAAAATCCTTTGCAGAGCAGGACCCCCATTCCTCAGGTGTGTTAATGAAGAGCTTAAGTTGGTACTTTGCTCTGTGTATCTCCAGGTCCTATGTGCCCCCTCCTTCCTTTTTTTTTTAGAGTCCAGACCTTTTCAAGTATTTTGTGCTGCCCAATCCAAAAAAACTCTGTTTCCTTCAGCCCTGCCCCCTCTGCGCCAGGGCAAAAACTAGTATCTTTAGCTCTTATTTGAGGTTTATCTGAACTGTGGGCCTATTTTCAGCAGTCAGATTTTCATATTTATGTCTTTTATAAGGTTTGGAAAGTTTTCTCAACTAAACTTCTCAGCCCTTTACTCTTTTCTTCTCTTTCTGGGACTTTATTTGCAAGCCTTTTTTGTTGTCCATCTTTTCTCTGAGATCCAGTTCCATTTTTTTCGTCTTTATTGACGTGTTCTTTTGTGTGCTCTAGTTCAATTTTCTGTCTTTTACTTATTTTTTCTTCTGCTTCCTCAATTCTGCTGTTGTTTGTCTTTAGTATATTTCTAATTTGGTCTATAGTATCTTTCATCTACGTTTTTCTATTTAATCTTTCAAATTCTTTATATTCCTCTAGTGTCTTCTCAATATCCTTTATTTCTTTATAACTATCCTTGACTAGTTCCATATTCTGTGTCCCTTCTGGTGTTTTCATTTGGTCATTTAGCTGGCCCATTTCTGCCTGGGTCTTCATGTGCTTTGTGATTTTCTGTTGTGTTTGGGGCATTTTATTATCTTGTTAAAGTTGTTTTGCAAATTGGTTTTCTTCAGTTATCTGAAGTTTTGAATTTACTTGGGTTTGTGTTGAAGGTCCCCTTTTGCACTTGGCTTGTCAGTAATTCTCCACCATGCTAAGGCCTGGATCTCATGTAGGGGGTGCGGTTCTATGAGATCTATTAAAAGCTAGGTAGGGGTGCATGGAGAGTTCAGTGGCAGATGGCTTGACTCCTTGCCCATCACCTCAAAAAACAAAACAAAACAAAACAAAAACTCCTCAGTAATATTAAGCCCAGAAGCCAGGAGACACCCCAAGATATATTGGGAATGAACTCAGACTGGTGGCCACAGAAGAGAAGGAAAATATATATATATATAAATAATTTAAAAATACAAATAAAAAAATTTTTAATAAAATTATAAAATAAAAAACTAGGCAGAGAGGGAGTTTGCCAGACCACACTTACTGCTTCCTGCCAGAAGATGGTGATCTTGAGCCACCTCCTCCCCTCAGACAGGCCTCTGCCCGTTTGTGGTGACCAGCTGGGTGAGATGGCATGTGTGGTGGAGGTCCGCTCCTAGCACGCTGTAATGGGATGGCTGGTCCCTTTGTGTTGACAGGGCAGCTGATTGCAGCACCTAGTGCCCAGGAGCCCCACTGCTCACAGTGCCTGATGGGATGGCTCTTCATGGCCTGGCTGAGCATCTAGTCCCTGTGCCCAGTGGGCACTGTTTTTCATGGTAGGCAGCTAGGTGTGCCTTTGGGCTTCCCACGGGTGCTCCCGGATGCACAGCCACATAGGGAGTCCTTCCCAACTAGCTTCTGGGGCAATCTGGAGCGGAGGGACCGTCTACTCCCTTGGATTTGCGCTTCCCCTGCACACCGCTGCTGGCCCCCAGCAGGGTCGCAGCTGATCAGATTTATCCTATTTCCCTGTCCTGATCTCTCTGTCTCTCTCATCTAGGACCTCCCTATGAAATGCTGATGACACTCTTTGATCACACACACTTGAGGATTATAGTCCCCATCGTTTTTTTCTGTCCTCTCTCTTCTTGCCCAGCAGACCAGTGGTGAAACTCTGTTCCACAGTCTTCCAGGAAGCATCTATGTTAGGGAAATTAAAATTTTTTTCCCTAACCTACACAGACTTTGACATTCCCTTTCATTTGCTTCAAGTGAAAAGGATTAAATCAAACTGATTTTTCTTCCTTTTTGTTCAGAAAAAAAATTAAATATATTTGGTTAAGATGTTTGCTAAACAGAAAGATTTTCACTCCTTTGTCTGGCATAACAGATGTGTGATATTACCTCTTAGTAAAACTTTATGATTAAATTTCTCATTTTTTTGTAGTTATTTAAAAATTTTCACTAACAATTTGTTTCCATACCTATTTGTGTCTAGTTGTCAGACTCTGTAAACATTTGTACTGACGCAGAAATCAGTTAAACATTTCCAGTTTGGGTAAAAACAATTTTTTAAGCTATTAGCAGGGTTAGTTTGTGCTGTAATTTTGCTATTTTACTTGAGATTTTTCTTCTCTATATTTACCTTTTATACTTAATTTTAAAATCATTGATATCAAATGAATCATATTTGTTTTGTTAGTCTGGCTTCCTGATAAATATGTAAGATACTGACATTGTTCATTTTAGGTAACTTGGTTTCTTTTCTTTCCAGCTGCATTCCAGTCCATGATGACAGGAGGCAATATTGGAAAGCAGATAGTTTGCATTTCAGAAGGAATCACTTTGTAATCTCTGTAAGAGTTGTCATCAAGGCTAGAGGGAAGTGCCTGAAAATGTAGAGCTGTGTTCCAGTAGTCATATTTAAGATGACTGTATAATGACACAGCTTTCGCAGTTTGACTGTGTGATTGTGAAAACCTTGTGTCTGATGCTCCTTTAATCTACAGTATGGACAGATCAGTAAAAAATATGGATTAAAAATAAATAATAGGGGGAACAAATGTTAAAATAAATTGGGCAGAGGGAAATACTAGTGGTCAACGAGAGGGAGGGGTGAGAGGTATGGTATGTATGAGTTTCTTCTCTTTTCTTTTTATTTCTTTTTCTGGAGTGATGTTCTAAGAAATGATCATGGTGATGAATATACAACTGTGTAATGATATTGTGAGCCATTTATTGAGCACTGAGTATGGAATGTTCATATGTCGGGAATGTTCCTGTTTGTAGGTTGTTTTATCAGTAAAAATTTTAAAAAATTAAAAAAAAAGAATTATCATCAAGGAAATCATGCAGATTTCTTTCAATTTTGTACAGAGATTTTCAGGATACATTTAAAAATTGTAGCTTATGGATAGCTTTTTATTTAAATGATCATAGGTGATATTTTCATAGATACTTAACATTATAATTCTCTCTTAGATCTTAAGTATCATATATATATTATACTTCCAACATATGGTTATTTATAGTAATAGGCTGAAGTCAACATTATTTTTCTTTCTTTTTTGCTAAAACTAATATTGCATATATTTGTATCAGATATTTTGAAGATACTGGAGATTTGATACAACTGTTAATGGATCATATAAAATAGAACAAAAGCAATTAATTTTTATTAATTTAAAATAGTATGCTGCAGATACATCTTTATAGTTCAGGTCCTTTTTTTCATAATGCTAATATTAAAATTTAAAATTTTTCTGCCAATAAGTTCCAGAACTCATTTGAATAGGTGATTTTGTGGGAAAATGAACCTTGACAGTATTTGGTTTTCAAATAGTTTTGCTAGAAAAGATAATCCTTTGTGAGATTTTTATGTATCTACCAGCAGTTGAATCATGTAATCTGTACTCAGTTAAGGAGTGGACAAAATGTGATTTATCCTCTGATTAATAAGTACATTTGGTCATGGACAGTTTCCTTTAAAATAAAAAAGATACAAACACAAAACCTTTATTGTTTCTCATTATTAAGTACACTGGAGATAGAGGTTCTGTCCATTGGGGGATTGGGGTCTTCTGACTGTCCCATGTACCTGGCACAGAGTGAGAGATCAGATCAGTCTGCCTGAAAAAAAAACTGCATTAATGGAGAAAGGCCAAAGTCCTATGGGTGAGATAAGAACTCTGATATAGGAGAAGGGTGAGAGAAGTTCTTGGACAAATCTACAGACTTGGAGTTTGAAACATTAAAACAATTTTCTATGGGTGTTCCATAGTCAAGTAAATGCTTCTTTGAGGTGTATATATATCTCCCCCTTTAATTTTTCAAACAGGTCTGCTTACATGACCTGAGCTCTGTCACTTAATATAGCTGTACGGTTTTGGGAAAGTGACTTAACTTCTCCAAACCTGTTTTTTCACCTCTTAAAAAAGAATGATCCCTGCTCTATTTATTTTATAGGAACTGTTATGTGAAACAAATGAGGCAATAGCTGTGGAAACAGTTTGTAAGACACAAAATATTTCACGCCTTCCCACCCAGTTTGGAACAATGTATTGCCTGCTAAGAATATCCGTGTGTTCCTTTTCTTTCTTAATTCCCTCATTGCTCTTACTCATTGAAACTGTACCATCCTCCAAGACCTGACCCAACTTTTAGAAAAACTTCCCAGTTTGCTAGCTTGCAAGCTCTCCTTTCACTGAATTAATTTTTTTGCAAGTGTTTCACAAATCTTTTCCCCCTTTGTAAAATGTCTTGTATAGTTTTTCATACATCTTTGCTTTCCTTCTGCAACTTGAATTAAGATCTCTGTGGCTCATTTATTCAGGAGGTGTAACTGTTAATTCTAAATTCTGAGATACTGAGTTGTTTGTATATAACCTGGTCTTTCCCAGAAACTTCGGGTATTTATGTGACTGAGACTCAGAGTTAAAGCTCAGAAGTTATGAAAGTCAGCAGTACCCCATACAGGAACTGTTGAAAAAGTTGAAACAGTGATCAGACATCGAGTAGAGATATGAATAAAGCTGATCTGGACAGGACTAACGTATATCTGAAAACTGGGTAAAGGATGACATTCATATTTTAAAGCTTCAACTTCTGTGTGAGACTAAAGGGAGGGATGTTTATCTGGTGCAAAATTTGTATTTTGGGTGGTGCATTTCCTAATTGCATTGTCAGTGTAGTTAATGCCATAAGCACATGGAATCTTGATTAGGGCGTGAGATTTTGTTGATTTATCCAGGTTAGTATGATGCTCCAATAAATCCCAGAGTGATTTGGACAGTGAAAAAAGAATTTGCAAAGTCCCCTTGGGGGAATGGGGAGAAAAGGAGAAATACTCTTCTCCATTTGGAGAATATATGATATTCTAGAAAGCAGTGGGAATGACTAAATCAAAAGGGAGCCCTCGATCTTGGGGTTTGCTCCTATGAAACTTATTCCTGCAAAGGACAGGCTAAGCCTACATAAAATTAGTCCTAAGAGTCACTCCCAGGGAACCTCTTTCATTGTTCAGATGTGTCCGCTCTAAACTAACACTGCAAGTGAACTCACTGCCCTCCCCCTCTACATGCAACATGACTCCCACTGGTGTAAATCTCCCTGGCAGCATGGGACAGAAACCCAGGATGAGATGGGACCAGCATCAGCAGATTGAGAAAGGCTTCTTGACCAAAACGGGGAAGAGAGAAATGAGACAAAATAAAGTTTCAGTGGCTGAGAGATTTCAAACAGGGTTGAGAGGTTATCCTGGAGGTTATTCTTATGCATTATATAGACATCACCTTTTTAGTTTATGGTGTATTGGAGTGGCTAGAGGGAAGTGCCTGAAACTGTAGAGCTGTGTTCCAGTAGTCTTTTTTCTTGAAGATGATTGTATAACGGCATACCTTTTACAATGTGACTATGACTGTGAAAACCTTCTGACTGATGCTCCTTTTATCTACAGTATGGACAGATGAGTAAAAAATATGGATAGGAAATAAATAATAGGAAGAACAAAGGTTAAAATAAATTGGGTAGATGGAAATACTAGTGGTAATGAGGTGGGGGTAAAGAGTTTTTTTTTTTTTTTCTTTTTCTGGAATGATGCAAATGTTCAAAAAAATGATCATGGTGATGAACACAACTATGTGATGATATTGTGAGCCACTGATTGTACACCATGTATGGAATGTTTGTATGTTAAGAATGTATGTTGTTTTATCAATAAAAATATATTTTTTAATGTTAAAATAAAAAGATCTGTGTGGCTATATCTGTCTTGTCTCACATGGCTACCTGGTTAAGTGCTTAGGTGATTAAAAAGGTGTCAACAACTGAGACAGCTTTAGAAAATGACAGGACTGACCAGACAAATGATTTTAAACATGAATGTTCAAGACCTACTGATGTACCTGTAAATATGAGTATTTGTTTTATTAGCTGTAATCAACCCATTAGAACAGTAAAATTGAGGCGGTTTTTCTGAGGGTTGTGCTGGTAATGATCACCTGTTTACACACTGTGTGCAACATTTATAATTGAATATGCAGATTCAAATTGCACTGGTAATCTGTCACTCCGGAACTCCAGTGGTCTCTTTGCTTATTTGTTTTATTTTCTTTTCCTGGACCATTTCATATCCTGAGAGGGCTTCATCTCTTGTCCATACCATGTATTGATAACTCCCAACTCGACATCTCTATTTCTGACCTTTTACTTGAGTTCTGGACGTCACCTTCTTAAGTAAGTATCCCGTTGGCACCTTAATCTCTGTTTATCTAAAGTGGAATTATCTTCTTCTGAAACCTGTTTCTATGTGCTTTTTAAATCGCCATAATTTATTTGTGTGTCAACTACTCCTCCCGTATTTATTTGTCTGCCACCAAGAAAATGCCTTTCTTAAAGAACTTTTCATTCCCACTGCCACTATCTTAATTGAGTTCCTCATGATTTGGCACACAGCAAGCATCCAATAATTATTTCAAGAAGTCAATCAAACTTACAAAGCTCTACCAAGTGGTGGCATCCAGTCTGGTACTCAAGTGTTCACCCCCGAGAGAAGGCACCTGAGATCTCTTAACATCCTTTCTACAAATGGGTTTCAATTCATGCCCCGTCCCGTATGCAGTGCTGACCTTGATTCTGCAAGTTCCCTTCTCGGGCGACGAAGTTTTCAGGTTGAACTGGTGAACTGTTTTAGGTTCACCAAGAGCTTTGATAAATGTTTAAGTAGTGATTTTTTTTCTCTCGTTTGCCTCGGATGTCACTGTAGTACCAACCTTTTAAATTGAGAGGAAATACTATGTCATCCCGCTACTGCGGGGAAGGAGTGACGTCACGGCTAAAGCTAACTGACCTGCTTTTCCTTTTTCGGGGATCAAGGAGCCGCGAAGACTGTGAAATATGTGGGGTGCGGGCTGGGGTGGTCGCAACTGCTTCTATCCCGGAGTCGAATCCTGCACGGGTTGCCCAAGCATGACTGAGCAAAAAGCCTTTCCTTGGCGGCAGGCGAGCAAGTGGGTGTGTGCGTGGGGGGAGGGGGAAGGCGGTGGCTAAACTTCCTGTCCCGCGCTTGAGCTGCTTCCGGCGGGAGCCGGAAGACGCTGTGTGGACGGAATCTGGGACCGACTGAAGGCCGGCCGGCTGCTCTGGACTGGAAGGTAAGCTCCGGAGCGGATCTGACTGCACCCGCTCGATCAAGTGGTCCCCGAGACGGATTGAGCCAGTACCAGCTCCTGGGGAGTTCATGCCGAGTTCGCCCCTGAGAGGACCGGGAAACCGCCCCCTTTGGGCACCCCTCCGGGATGAGGCCGGCTCGGAAGCGGCGGGTCTGAAGACCCACGGCTTCGGCCCTTCCGCTTTAGGGATTTTGAGAGCGATGTTTCAGCTCTTTTGCATAGTTATGGGGGCAGAGTCACGGGAAGAAGACCGTCCTGCGAAAGCCGGGGTCAGAGAGATCCCTGGGTGGGGCCTTCGGGACTGTACCCGCAGCTGGGGCCTGCCCGCGGATTTCTGGGCCTTGTTTTAGGGTCGTTGCAGCGTGGGTCGGAAAGGGACGCCAAGGGGATCCTGCCTTGAATGATTCAGCCCAGGGCTACCCTTTCCTTTCACACGTTCACTTACTTTCTGGGTCTTTAAGAGGGAAAAGGAGCTGTCTCGGAGGAATTGGGCGTCCGATAACTCCTTCGCCTGTCAGTTGAGGCGCGGGTTGTGGGCGGTGAGTTTATAGTGTGTGTTAGTTTCGCAGGTTGAATCTGTTCTCTGAAGTTTTTCTGGAGAAGAGAAGGGAACTAATTTTGTAAAGACTCTTCCACTTGTTCATGAGACTCTGAAATGCAATCAGCACCATTTGGGCGTTAAATATTGTTAACTTGGGACTTAAAAATTTGTACTTACTTTGGCACAAAGATCAGCTTAGCATATTTGCAAAAATAAGAAACGTTTTAAAATAAAGTCAGGACATTTTGTTAGAAAATGAGAAATTCCACTTTATCATAGTGTGTGATAAAGACAAACTCGAAGTCAGGAGACCTAGGTTTTAGTTTAAATTTTGCATCAACCGTCTACCTTTGGCAATTTACTTAATCTCTAGCTTTTGCGTACCCCTCACCCAGCCAAACTGTTAATGAAGCTGTTTACCTACTCCTTCAGCATATAATTCTGACTGCTTATTTTGTGCAAAGCACAGTGTTAGGTAATGGGAGAAGAATGAATATGTTCAATGAACCTATCCAGTGTGTAGACAACTAGCATCTAAGGCAGGATGAAATAATCATTGAAGAGGTTAAGTGGTGAGTTGTGAGAACACCAAGAGAAGAACTAATTTGTTTTGACTGGGAGGAGAATATCAGAAAATCTTTATGTAGGAAGTGGCATATGAGTTGGAATTTAAAAGCTGGAAAGGATTTCAGCGGCTCAAAACCGGGTGGGGGGTGTTTATTATTGGTGGAAGAACTATCCAGAACGAAGACCTTGAACATTGAGACAGTTTGTTGGGTTCATTCATTAGCCAGACCGGTATGGGCTGGAGGGTTCATTGAGAAATATAGTGGAAGCTTTAGCTGGAAAGTTTGAGGACTTAACTGTGGAATATTTGGAGTCCCAAGTTTAGGATTAGACTATTATTCTGAGTCCTTTGAGTAGGGGATTGATTAAGGGTTTTGAAGAGATAATTGGAGTGGCTGGATTGGAAAGGGAAATTTTAAAGGCAAGGTGACCAGTTAGAAGCAGTATACTGCATAGAAAACCAACAAGAGTGTTGTGGGATCTGTATGGATCCACTGCCAATTTGGACTAAAAGGAACAGATTGAAAGAAAAATTACTTCAAAGGCACAACCATGGAAGCGAAGATTTGGAGCCAAGACACCTTGGGTCAGGGGAGCAGACCCCAACCATTCACTTGGATAGGGGAGTTTGTCCGAAGCAGAGGGTGGGCCTTCTGCCTCCATGTTCTGGAAGCGTTGTGCGGCCTCAGGCCTTGGAGAAGGTGGAGCACATTTCTTGGGGATTGGGGAGATCCTTGTTGCCACCCCATTGTTCTGAGGGGGTTGAGTGGGTACCCTGGAAATGGCAGAGAGCCCACATAGCCAGAGACCTTTGAAAATGAAGTAAGAAAATGTCCCCAGGGAAGCTGTTTGAAATGAGAAGCCATAGATCCCAGCAAATGCCTGTCATGTGCCTTCCCAGCTGACAGAGGTGTTCTGGACCCATGACCTTTCTTGAATCAAGGTATCCTTCCATGGATGCCTTAGTTTGGACATTTTTATATACTTAGAACTGTAAACTTTCAGTTTAATAAATTCCCTTTTTGAAAGCCTATCCATTTCTGGTATTTTGCATTCCAGCAGCTTTAACAAAGTAAAACAATAAGAGAGGTTTTGGTGAAGTGATAGGGGTTGAGTAGTGATTGGAGATGAGAACCTGGGGCTGGTAAATTTGGCTTTGAAAGATTACAGAGAAATGGGGAGGTGATTGGAGGAAAATTCAGAGTTCTGAGAATGGAATGCCCCAGAAAATGCAGGAGAGAGAAGAGGGAATGTCCAAGATGAATCCTAGAATGAATTTTACCTTCATAATTCAATATTTCAAATTTGTTTCAGCTGTTACCACTTTATCATTAGAATTTATTGAACTCCTAAAATATGCTGGATATGGTGAAAAAATTGCATGCTTCATACCAAAATTTAAATTGCTCTTTTTTTAATTAAAAAAATTTTTTTAAACATAATGACATACAAACATGAACATTATTACCATATAATCATTCCATTCTTGGTATATAATCAGTAACTCAAAATATCATCACATAGTTGTATATTCATCACCACGATCACCTCTCAGAACATTTGCATCAATCTAGGAAAAGAAATAAAAAGAAAAGAGAAAAAAAATTTGTACATATGCATACCCCTTACCCCTCACCAATCACCAGCATTTCAATCTACTAAATTTTATTTTGTTCCCTTTTTTATTTTTAATCCATATGTTTTACCCATCTGTCGATAAGGTAGATAAAAGGAGCATCAGACACAAGGTTTTCACAATCACACAGTTATATTGTTAAAGCTGTATCATTCATTATACAATCATCTTCAAGAAACATGGCTAATGGAACACAGCTCTACATATTCTAAACTGCTCTCTTTTTAACTTTATTTTTAGTCTGTGTAATTTACTACCATCAGTAGAATTTTTGTTTAGTTTTTTTTTTTTTTAATGTTACTGACTAGTTTGGTTCTATACCTGTGGTCAGTCAAAGGTAATGTTAGTGGGAGCTGAGAAGTGGATTAGCCCATGGCCAGGGGACTTGGTCCTCTTGGTAGAAGTCATGAGCTATATGTTTTTTTTATTAATTAAAAAAATTTTTTTTAAATACCCAAAAAAACACCAAACAAATGCAAACATTTGTAATTTTTAATCATTCCATTCTACATATATAATCAGTAGTTCACAATATCATCACATAGTTGCATAGTCATCATCATGATCATTTCTTAGAACATTTGCATGTATTCAGAAAAAGAAATAAAAAAACAAAAAAATCCATATATACCATACCCCCACCCCTTCACCAGCATTTCACTCTAAATTTATTTTAACATTTGTTCCCCCTATTATTCATCTTTATTCCATATATTCTACTCATCTGTTGATAAGGTAGATAAAAGAAGCATCAGACACAAGGTTTTCACAATCACACAGTCACATTGTGAAAGCTATATCATTATACAATCATATTCAAGAAACATAGCTACTGGAACACAGTTCCACGTTTTCAGGCAGTTCCCTCCAGCCTCTCTACTACATCTTGACTAACAAGGTGATATCTATTTAATGCGTAAGAATAACCTCCAGGATAACCTCTTGACTCTGTTTGGAATCTCTCAGCCACTGATACTTATTTTTTCTCATTTCAGTCTTCCCCCTTCTTGGTTGAGAAGGTTTTCTCAATCCCCTGTTGCTGAGTCTCAGCTCATTCTGGGGGTTTTCTCAATCCCTTGATGCTGAGTCTTAGCTCATTCTAGGATTTCTGTTCCACGTTGCCAGGAAGGTCCACACTCCTGGGAGTCATGTCCCATGTAGACGGGGGAGGGTGGTGAGTTTGCTTGCTGTGTTGGCTGGAGAGAGAGGCCACATCTGAGCAACAAAAGAGGTTCTCTTGGGGGTGACTCTTAGGCCTAATTGTAAGTAGGCTTGACCTATCCTTTGTGGGGTGAAGCTTCATATGAACAAACCCCAAGATTGGGGGCTCAGGCTATAGCTTTGATTGTCCGCACTGCTTGTGAGAATATCAAGAATTCAACTTGGGGAAGTTGAATTTTCCCCCTTTCCATGAGCTTTATTTTAACCTTCAGTAATGGTGACCAGTTTGGGGAGTGGGTACACAGCTTCTCAAGTTCTTCCCTCTTTTCTCTATTTCCATCCAACCCCATTTCTTTCCAAAATGATTAAGGTTTAGGGCTGGCATTTTACAGGCTGGCACAGTGAGGTTCTGTTTCTTTTATGAGGCAAAGTAGTAACAGCTCTGGTTTCCCTTTGGAATACCTTCCCTTCTACATGCGGTCAGGACTGACCTGTATGAGCTCTGTTCTCCTTTGCTTGTTTGATTTCCTTGGGGTTGGTTTTCTTCTCAGTGTTTCAGCTTGTAGACTGTGTTGGTGTAGGCCATTTCTCTTCTAGAAAAATGGTGTTGCCACTTATCCCTGTCTACTATGCAAGACTTCTACATGGGTTTTGGGGTCAAAGACTGTTTAATTATAAGGATTACTTGGCTTTTCTTTGCTGGTCATTGTTGAGGGTGTAGTATTTCCCTCTGCAAATCTCACAGGGAGGTTTTGAGTACAGGATTGCTTTCAGCAAGACTCTTATTAATGATGATTGCTGATTTTGTTGTATATTTATGGTAGGGTTATATCTACGGCTTTATTTTTTATGGTTGAGTCTAATTTAACATATATGTTTTAAACATTTTAAGTGCTAATTTGATAGTGTTTTTCAATTCTGTAGGACATAACCCGTTAGTGAGTTCATGTCTCACTAAACTGAGATCAGTTTAATAGGTCTTACAATTAAATTTTTTTTTAATTTTTAATTTTGAAATACTTTTCAAACTTATGGGATGGTTACAAAATTAGTACACATCCCATACAGAGAACTCCAACATATTCCTAGTCCTCCAGATACCCAATTCCCCAATTTTAGCATTTTGCTACATTTCTTGTATGATTCTGTCTATCCATCTATCTACCTACCTGTATCACTGTCTGTCCATCTGTCCATCCATCCATCCATCCATCAGTCTTATCTAGCAATCCATTTTCTGAACACCTGAGTGTAGGTTGTAGATATTGCATTCCTTGAAAACTTAATCCTTATGTACATTTACTAGGAACAAGGATATCCACTTGTAATCACCTTAAGTGCAGTTATCAAGTTCAGAAATTTAACTTTGTTATAAAGCTTATAGTTCATATTACACTTTTTTCATATGTCCCAGTAATATCCCTTTGAGCTTTTTCTCCTCTCTTGCTAGATCCTGTCCAGTATCACATATTGCATTTAATTGTCAGTTGCTCTTTTTTCTTTATTAGAGAAGTTGTGGTTTATAGAGCTTTCATGCATAAAATACTCTTTCTTTTTAATTATAGGAATGTATTTACAACATAAACTTTACCATCTCACCCTCTCCCAAGAATACCATTCCATGGGATTAATCACATTCACAGTATTGCAGTGCCTTCACAGTTTTCTATTACTAAAACTTAGCCCCCCAAACAAAAACTTTACACCTTTTATGCTTTAATTCCCTATTCCCCTTGCTCCCTGACCATGGCAACCTGTACTCTAATTTCTGTCTCTAAGAGCTTGCATATTCTCTGATATTTTCTTTGTAGTTACCATAGGACTTTAAATTTAACACCCTCAATCTATAATATTCTCATTTGCTTTGATACCAACTTAATTTCAATAGCATACACAAATTATTTTCCTATATCCCACCATGTCCCTACCTTTAGGTAGCTTTTGTTAGGTAGTTTTTGTTACAAATTGCTGCATAATAACCTCCAGATTGCCCTCTTGAAGTTTCTTTATTTTGTTTATTTATAAACAGAAACTTTATTTTGTTTCATTTCTCTTTCCCCTTTTGGTCAAGAAGTCTTTCTCAATCCCATAGTTCCAGGGCCAGGCTCATCCTCGTGAGTCCTGTTCCATGTTGCCAGGGAGATTTATACCCCTGGGAGTAGTCCCATATAAGGGGCAGGGTAGTGACTTCACCTAAGGAATTGACTTAGAGAGAGAGGCAATATCTGGGCAACAAAAGGGGTTCTCTGGGGATGACACTTAGGCATAATTGTAAAGTAGGCTTAGCTTCTTCTTTTCGGTAATAAATTTCATAAGGGCAAGCCCCAAAATTGAGGGCCTGGGACATCAAATTGACAGTTCCTATGTGATTGTGACAATAGCAGGTCTTCTCTAGGTGGAAAAGTTTAATATTTCCACCTTTTCCACCAGTCCTTCAAGGGGACTTTTGCAAATACATTTTTTTTTGCATGGGTAAGCACTGGGAATTGAACCCGGGTCTCTGGCACGGCAGGCAAAAATTCTGCCTGCTGAGCCACCATGGCCTGCTCTGCAAATACTTTTTAATCTGCCCAGATTACTATGGAATTTTTCGGTCACCCTCATTTTTAAAAGACAGTTTTGCCAGATATAAAACTCTTGATTGGCAGTTTTTTGCTTTCATTAGTTTCAATGTGTCCTCCCACTGCCTTCTTGCCTCTGGTTTCTGATAAGAAATCAGAATTTAATCTTATTGAGGCTTCCTTGTGTGTGACATGTTGCTTCTCTTTTGAGCTTTCAGAATTTTCACTGTATATTTATCATTTGTCGATTTGATTATCTGTTTGGAGTTTGTTGAGCATCTTGGATGTGTTTATTTGTGTATTTCATTCAATTTGGGACATTTTCAGCCATTATTTCTTTAAAAATTTTTAAAAAACTTTTATAGAAATAAAAATGTGGCTTTACAGAATGATCATGTGTGAAATATAGGATACCTATATACCAACCCCCCACGAATACCTTGCATTGGTGTGGAGCATTTGTTACAATTGATGATAGCACTTTTTTATAATTGTACTTTTTCTGAAAACAATAGTAGCCAACATTTCTTGAGAGATTCTATATTTTAAGCACTGTGTGAAGCAATTTTCATGGATTACCTCATTTAAAACACCCAATACACACGTCTGTGAAATATATCCCCTTATTATTTTTTTTACTTAGTATAAGTTATAGGTTTACAGAAAAATCATATAAAAAGTACATCATTCTCATACATTCCCCCTGTTGTGGACACTTTGTATTAGTGTGATATTCTTGTTACCATTGATGGAAGAATTAAAATAGTACTATTAACTATAGTTCATATATTCATTAGGTGTATTTTTTCCCCACATGCCACCCTATTGTTAACACCCTGTGTTAGTGTAGTACCTTTGTTATAATTCATGAAAGAACATTGTTATCTTTGTACTAACAACTGTAGTCCTTTGTCTACAATTGGGTTCACTGCTACACAGTCCTTTGTTTTTTATCTTTAAATTTTTATTCTAGTAACATATGACCTAAAATTTCCTCCTTTCAACCACATTCACATATATAATTCAGTGATGTTAATTACACTTACAATAATCTGCTACCATCATCTCTGTCCATTTCCAAAGCTTTACAATCAACTTAAATAGAAATTCTGTACGAATAAAGCATCAACTCCTTTTTCTCTGTCCCAGTCTATCCCCTGGTAACCTATATTCTGGATTCTAATTCTATGAGTTTGCTTATTATAATTAATCCATATCAGTAGGATCATATAATAAATGTCCTTTTACATATGGCTTATTTCACTCAGCATAATATCCTTCCTCTTTGTTATTGTATGCATCAGGACTTCATTCCCTTTTTAATGGCTGAATAATATTCCATTATATGTATATATCATGTTTTTATTCATTTAATTGGTTGATGGATACTTGGGTTATTTCCATCATTTGTCAATTGTGAATAATGCTGCTATGAACAATCTTTTTTAAATTTATTGTGACCAGTTTTGTGACCCAGCTGTGGCCTACCCTGGAGAGTTATCTGTGTATTTGAAAGGAATGACTATCCTGCTATTTTGGGGTACAGTGTTCTGTATATACTTGTTAGGTGTAGTTCATTTATCATATTATTCAAGTTCTCTCTTTTCCTTATTTATCTTCTGTCTAGATTCTGTCTACTGATGAGAGTGGTGTATTGAGGTCTCCAACAATTATTTCATTATATATAAAAGACAAAAAATAAATAATGGGGGGGATGTTTTGGGTGTTCTCTTTTACTTTTTTTTTTGAGTATTCAAAAATAGACTGATGAATGCACAGCTATACGATGATACTTTGAACCACTGATTTTACACTTTGGATGAGTATATAGTATGTGAATATGTATTTCAATAAAATTGCACCTCTTCCCAAAAAAGTGAGGGCACTATTAAGCCATTCTTATATAAACAAAAACTGAAGGAGTGTGTCATCACCAGACCAGCCTTACAAGAAATGCTAGAGAGTTCTATAGGTTGAAAGGAAAAAAGACTGGACAATAGATCAAAGCTGCATGACAATATAAAGACCTCCGATGACTATTGCATTTTTGGTTTGTCATTTTACTCTTTACTTCCTATAGACTCTAAAATGCAAATGCATAAAATCAATGATTTTAAACTCATAATGTATAAACATGCAATAATTGTTAATGTATACAATTATTTCTCTAAGTTTTGCCAGTATTTACAGCATGTACTTTGGGGCACCATGGTTAGATGCATACATATTTATGATTATTATTTCTTCTTGGTAGATTGCTCCTTTTAATATTTGGTGTCCTTCTTTGTCTCTTCTAACAGCTTTTGACCTAAAGTCTATTTTGTCTGATACTAGTATAGGTACCCAAGCTCTTTTTTGGTTACTATTTGCATGAACTATCTTTTTCCATCCTTTCTCTTTCAACATATTTGTGTCTTTGGGTATAAGGTGAGTCTGTTGTAAGCAATGTACTTTCTTACCTGTTCTACCAATCTGTGTCTTTGATTGGGGAGTTTATTCCATTAGTATTCAGTGTTATCACTGTAAAGGAAGTACTTACTTAAACCAGTTTTTCCTTTGATTTTTATGTCATATATATTTTTTGTCTTTTCCATTATTATAACGTCCATTCTTGTATAGTTGATTTTGTGATGTATCTGGAAAAAGCTTTAGAGCTACCACGTTTTCTACTCCCATGTCCCTGTTTTCACTTTTTATGCTGCTTTTGTCTCACTTTACCACTATATATTTTGCATGTCCATTATCAGGAAATTTGCCTTTTCTTTTTCAGTTATATTATGATTCTTATAGAAATTAAAGAGTAGAGTTGTATATTGAGGATACAGTACTATTTGGGTTTTGTATTTACTCTTTTAGTTACCCTTACTGATTGTGCCAGTTTGAATCAGTTGTGTACCCGCAGAAAAGCCAAGTTATTTAATCCTCATTCAGAATTGCTTTTTGATTGTTTGCATGGGAATGTGACCCACCCAGTTGTGGGTGTAACTTTTGATAAGATGATTTCCATGGAGATATGTCTTCATCCAGTAAGCAAGGTGGGGTTGCTTACTGGAGTCCTTTGAGAGGGAACCATTTTGGAAAAAGCTTTAGAGCTACTAGAACTGATAGAACCAACAGAAAAATAGACAGAACCCTGGGGAAGCCATTGAAGAAGCCTGGAGAGAAAGCTAGTAGATGTTGCTAGGTGCCTTTCCAGTTGATAGAGAAACCCCGAATATCATCGACCTTCTTGGACCAAGATATCTGTTCTAGTTTGAAAGTTGCCAGAATGCACTATACCAGAAATGGAATGGCTTTTTAAAAAGAGAATTTGTTAAGTTGCAAGTTTATAGTTCTAAGACCATGAAAATGTCAAGGGAAACATACCTTAACTCCAAAGAAAGGGCTGATGAAATTCAGGGTTTCTCTCTCAGCTGGGACGGCACATGGTGCTGTCTGCTAGCTTTCTCTCCTCATTTCATAAGGCGTCTTCATTGGCTTCCCTGGGGCTCTGTCTGTTCTTTTGGCGCTTTCGGTTCTGGTGGCTCTCATGGCTCTGAGCTTTTTCTGAAATGGTTCCTTCTTAAAGGGTTCCACTAGCAACCCCACCTTGAATGGGTGGAGACACATCTCTATGAAAACCATCTAATCTTTACCACCGACAGTTGGCTGGGTCATATCTCCATGGAAACAATCAGAAAGGTCCCACCCAGCAATATTGAATGAGAATTAAAGGACATGACTTTTCTGGGGTACATAATAGCTTCATACTAGCACAGAATCTTTCCCTGGATGCCTGAATTTGGACATTTTCACGGCCTAAGAGCTGTAAACTTGCAACTTAAAAAATCCCCCCTTTTAACTTTTTTTTGTATGTGAAATATAACATATATAAAAAATATAAAAAATACATTTCCAAATACTTTCTTTGTTTTTTGTTTTTGTTTTTTGTTTTTTATAGGCAGGCACCAGGAATTGAACCTGGGTCTCCGGCATGGCAGGCGAGAATTCTGCCACTGAGTCCCGTCGCACCACCCTCCAAGTACATTTTAACAAGTAGTTATAGAATGGATTTTCAAGTTTGGTATGTGTTCCAGTTTTTTTTTGCTTTTCCACAATTTTTTGTTTTTTCTTCCAGCTGCTCTAAGACACTGGGGTCAACAGAAATATCAATATAATGATTCCACAGTCATACTCATTTGTAAATCCTATCTTCTCTGTTATAATATTCCTTCTCTTTGAATAATATATATACATAAAAACAATAAATTTCAAAGTACATCGCAACAATTAGCTGTAGAACAGATTTCAGACTTTGGTATGGATTACAATTATAATAAATTCACTTTTGTAAATGCCATTCCAGTTCTGGTATATTGCATTCTGGCAGCCAGCAAACTAATACACTGATCGTCATTTCTTCACAGTACTTCAGGCTGCGCTCTCTTGTCTTTTCCTTTCAATCTGCAGAACTCCTTTTGGTAATTCTTGTAGGACATATCTTCTGTTTACAAACTCTCTCAGTTTCTGTTTGTCTTTTTTTTTTAAATATGGAATGCTTTGTGAATTTGCGTGTCATCCTTGTACAGTCTGTTTATCTTTGAGTACTTTAACCTCTTCCTTATTTTTGAAGGACAGTTTTGCCAGTTAAAGAATTTTTGACTTGCAGTTTTTCTCTTTCAGTACCTTAAAATATATCATACCACTGCCTTCTAGCCTCCATGGTTTTTGATGAGAAATTGGCATTTAGTGTTAATTGAAAATCCTGTGTATGTGATGAACCGCTTTTCTCTTGCTGCTTTCAGAGTTTTCTTTGGTATTTGACATCCTGATTGGTATGTAACTCAGAGTAGGTCTGTTGGAATTTATTCTGTTTGGAGTATGTTGTGCTTTTTGGACGTAAACATTTTTGTCTTTCATAAGAGTTGGGAAATTTCCAGGCATTATTTAAACAAATATTCTTTCTGCCCTTTTTTCTTTCTCTTCTCCTTTTGGGAAACTCTTTTTTTTTTTTTTATGATCATTCCATTCTGCATATATAATCAGTAATTCACAATATCATCAAATAGTTGCATATTCATCATCATGATCATTTCCCAGAACATTTGCATCAATTCAGAAAAAGAAATAAAAAGACAACAGAAAAATAAAACAAAAACAGAAAAAAAAATTATACACACCATACCCCTTACCCCTCCCTTTCATTGATCACTAGCATTTCAAACTAAATTTATTTTAACATTCATTCTCCGTATTATTTATTTTAATTCCATATGTTCTACTCATCTGTTGACAAGGTAGATAAAAGGAGCATCAGACACAAGGTTTTCACAATCACACAGTCACATTGTGAAAGCTATATCATTATTCACTCATCATCAAGAAACATGGCTACTGGAACACAGCTCTACATTTTCAGGCAGTTCCCTCCAGCCTCTCCATTACATCTTGGATAACAAAGTGATATCTACTTAATGCATAAGAATAACCTCCAGGATAACCTCTTGACAGTTTGGAATCTCTCAGCCATTGACACTTTGCCTTATTTCACTCTTCCCCCTTTTGGTCAAGAAGGTTTTCTCAATCCCTTGATGCTGGGTCTCAGCTCATTCTAGGGTTTTTCTCAATCCCTTGATGCTGAGTCTCAGCTCATTGTAGGGTTTCTGTCCCACGTTGCCAGGGGACACCCCTGGGAGTCATGTTTGTGGGACACTCTTTGACATATTTGTTGGTATATTTTATGCTGTCACTCAAATTCCTGAGATTTTTTTCTATTCTTTTCTCTTTCTTTTTTTTCCTGACTGTATGATTTCAATTGTCTTATCTTCTAGTTTGCTGATTCTTTCTTCTGCCTGTTCATATCTATTGTTGCATGTTGTTGTGTAATTTTCACCTCTGCTATTGTGCCTTTCATTCCCATAATTTGTTTCTTTTTATATTTTCAAATTCCTCTTTATGTTCTTAAAATCCTTTAACTCTTTCTCCATATTGTCCTTCATTGCCTTGAATTGATTTAGGAGATTTGTTTGAACTTCTGGGTCTCCTCTCAAGTTTTAATTTGTTCCCTTGACTGAACCATATCTTTGTGTTTCTTAGTATGACTTGTGTTTTTTGCTGATGTCTAGGCATCTAACTTTTGATTTGTTAGCTCTGGAGGTCAATTTCTCCCTCTTTCCTAGGATCTTATTGTTGATTGGCTTTGTGTTAAAGCTGTTCTTTGACACTTGGTCCAACTTATTCTAGACCTTTAGAATTGCTCATGTTTAATTGTTCAGATTTTCTCAGCTCTTCATCTGATCCTTGCCCTGGATATGTGGTATAATTTTTAAGATTGCATTTTTGTTGCAGTTCTTTCACCCCCCGGAGAAGCTTCCTTTCCTCTCTTACTTCTCCAGAAATCTTGATCTGTTCTATTTATTTTTGTCTAGAATTTTCTCTCCAGCTCCTATGATTTGTTTAAATTCTCTTCCTTACTCAGCACCCCCTTTTCCTTGCATTTTTCAGTTCTAGGACCCCAGTTCAGTTTAACACCTCCCCCTCGCCCCCACTTTTTTTCCTTTGAGACTTTTCTTCCTTGTTAGGGTTTCCTGCCCTGAGTAGTCAGAGTTGATCCAGAAGGTGGGTCACTCCAGAATAGTCTGCTTTGTGTTTAGGTGGTCCAGCCAACAGAAACTGGAATCAGTGAGCACACCTCTTACCAACATTCTACTGTGGTGTATCTTTTTTGGCCCCCCTGGGGGCCCTATTGTATGGCAGTTTTCCTTGGTGACTTGTGTTCCACCCCAGATTTCTGCAGACATACCCACATCTGGATATGCAAGGGGTTCTAATTCATTCCAGTGAGTGGCTCTATAATCTGTCCATGATGGGAGGGGCCCTGGTTACTGCCTCTGCATGACTCCCAAGCTACATGGGACCAAATGAAAGGGAGGGGAACTGACCCTGCAGGTCTGGGACTGAAATTTCTTACCTGATATTTTTCTTTTTCTTTGATTCAGCATTTATGGAGTCCTTCTCCGGTCTCTACCATTCTCCAGAGTTCTAAGCAAGTTAGATTTGTCGTTTTACTCACTGACTCTCTAAGGAGGCTTTTTCAGGGGATGTCTTCTGTCGCCATGTTGATAAAGAATGTTTTTGGGGTATTCTCTCTGCCCCTTTCTCTCGTCTGGGACTTTCACATTGTGTATATTGGTATGTTTGATGGTGTCACACATTCCTCAGTCTCTGTTCACTTTTCTTCATTTGTTCCTCTTCTTTCTCCTTACTGGATAATTTCAAGTGTCTCATCATAAGTTTCTCTGAATCTTTCTTCTGCTGGCTCCAATCTGCTCTTGAACCCCTCTAAGGAATTTCTAATTTCTGTTACCTGTGGTCTTCAACTTTGTTTGGTTCCTTTTCATAATTTCCATCTCTTCATTTTCCCTTTATGTTTAGCTGTAATTTTCCTGACTTCCTTTAGTTCTTTGTTGTTGTTGTTTATTGTGAAATATAACATATATACCAAAAAAGCAATAAATTTCCAAGTACATTTTAACAAGTAGTTATAGAACATATTTTCAAGTTTGGTATGGCTTATAGTTCCACGATTTTTTGTTTTTTCTTCTAGCTGCTCCAAGACACTAGAGACCAACAGAAATATCAGTGTAATGATTCAGCAGGCATACTCATTTGTTAAATCCTATCTCTTCTGTTATACTACTCCTTCTCTTTAAATAGCATATATATATATATAAAAGCAAAGATTTCACAGTACATCGCAACAATTAGTAGTAGAACAGATTTCAGAGTTTGGTATGGGTTATAATTCTACCATTTTGGGTTTTTCTAGCTGCTCTAAGGAACTGGCGGCTAAAAGAAATATCGGTATAATGATTCAGCACTCATACTCATTTGTTAAACCTGACCTTTTCTTTATAATTCCACCATCACCTTTGATCTTTCTCCCACACTTTAAGGGTATTTGGGCTATGCCCATTCTAACTTTTTCTTGTTGGAAGGGGCTGTCAGTAACATGGGATGGGGGATGGAACTAGATGATGTTCTTCAAAGGCTGGCCTCTCTGCATTTCAGGACTTATTTGGTCCAGGGACCCATCTGGAGCTTGTAGGTTTTGGAAAGTTACCCCTAGTTTTTGGAAGCTGTAGAATCTTATATAATGCCCTAGGTATTCTTTAGGATTGGCAGGAATGGTTTTGGTTGGGGCTTAGCAAATTATGATAGGTAGCACTGTCTAACTGAAGCATGCATAAGAGTGATCTCCAGTATAGCTTCTCTACTCTATTTGCACTCTCTCAGCCACTGATACCTTATTTGTTACACTTCTTTTCCCCCTTTTGGTCACAGTAGTATTGTTGATTCCACAGTGCCACAGCCAGACTCTTCCCTAGGAGTCATCTTCCATGACGCCAGGGAGACTTTCATCCTGGATGTCATCTCCCATATAGCGGAGAGGACCATAATTTCACCTACAGAATTGGGCTTAGAGAAAGGCCGCATCTGAGCAACAAAAGAGGGCCTCCTGAGGTGGCTCTTAGGCATACCTATAGGTAGCCTAAGGTTCTCTGCTACCTGCATAAGCTTAACAAGACTAAACCTCAAGATCAAGGGCTTGGCCTATTGATTTGGGTGTCCCTAATGTTTGGCACAGTATCTGGGGTTTCCCCAGTGGTACAGTTTAATAGTTCCGTATTTTTCCTCCCTTCCCTCAAGTGACTTTGCCAATACTTTTTGATTTTCTGCTTAATATACTCTGGGATGTACCCAGGCATTATATTAAGCTATACAGGATTAAAAGCTCATGCTTATTCTGAGCTCCCTGTGTTTGGGTTATTTAAATGATCTATCCAGACAAATTGAGTTAGATTACATACTACAGAAAAGTTAGTTTCTGGACATAATAAAACTTTCTTCCTTTGGTCTCAAAGAGTAGGTGAAGTTCTAAAATACAGGCATGTCTTCCTTACCCCTGTATTCTGAATTTCCTTAATCCCGACCTGATCAGCCTCATTCTTATCTCTAAATACCAGGTTATGCATATATAGAACAGCCCTTTTAAAATGCAGAAAAAAACAATTACCACTCCAGACTAAATATGTTTGTGACTTCCTTTAGTTCTTTTCCCATGTTTTTCCTTTAGCTCTTGAAGCATATGTAAGACCATTTTTAAACAGTTTTTGTCTGTTGTGTCCCAGGTTTAGTCCTCTTCATTGATAATTTCTGATGCTTTAATTTTCTCCTTTGCCTGAGGCATCAATTTGTAGTCTTCTGTTGAAACCTGAACATTTTGATATTTTGAAGTGTTGTCACTGAAATTTAGACTCTCATGTGTCTGTTCCTTAAACTTGTATCCAACTAGTATTATAACAGAGTTTTCCTTAATTACCAGGAGCTAACAGAAAAGGGGAGGGGGGGAGAAAATATCTTTCCCAGTTTGGCAGATTGATCTGTGTGAATGATCTCCTGCAGACCATATCCTTATAATGAGTTTAGAGACCAAAATGTAGGGACCGTCTTGATCCTTTATGCACATGTTTATAAAGATATAAATGCCACCTCTTTCCTAGGAGAAAGTTTTCTCCCTGTCCCAGCCACTGCACTGTATTTCCTTCAACCAGCCCAGGCAAGTAACTTGCCTCAGGCAGTTACCCGATTGTTTTTCCAGTGTTCTGTAAAGAGCTCTGCAAGCTGCCTTACACTCAGAACAGGTTCTGGGATGGTGAGTCCCTCAGGCCACCCATAGATTGGGCCAGATGTCCATGATCCTAGTATGTGTACTAGGGTTACTCTGCTTCCTCTGGAAGTGGAACTAGGGAGGGGTAGGAATGGAGCTGGCCATGACATCATGAGATCCTTCTACGTTTTTTTTTGTGTGTGTGTGTGTGGTTTAGCTCTCCATTTATTCATTTTTATTTCCTTTAATAATATTTTATAATTTAAAAATTTTAAAGTGCTGCATATTTCTATTAGATTTACTTGCAGGTGCTTTATGTTTTTTTTTTTTTCATTATTGGCAAAATCTCATTTATCAAGTGTATACAAAGTAAAGCCACAGGACTTTAAACTACGCACACATCAAACAAGCAGAATATTAAAATTTGGCATACGTTTTTTTAAGGTTTTGGAATAAAAGTAACTCTTCTACTTGGGTGTGTTTAATTAATACAACCACTGTGGTAAATAGCTTTGCTTTATCTAATAAACTTTAAGATTTTCATGCCCTTTGACCTGGCAGTCATATTCATAGACATGCCCTGAAAAACTGTTTGTCAGTTAGTACCAGAACATATGCAGTAATGGTGGTGGAATTGTTTGCAATTGCCAACAACTGGAAATGAACCAAATGTACACCAACAGTAGAATTTTGAGTAGTTTGTTTATGTCCATGTTATGCAATATGAAGTTTTGAAAATAAGCTATAATTAAATTCAAAATCTTGGAGAAATTTCAGAACCAAAATGTCAAGCAAAATGGATTAATTTATGTTACTTTTTTTTTCTGCAACTTTCTTTATGTGACTTTTTAAAAAAAATTTTTTTATTAATTAAAAAAAATTACAAGAAAGAAACACAAACATTCTGAACACATACACTCAGCAATTCACAATATTATCACATAGTTGCATATTCATCATTATGATCATTTCCCAGAACATTTGCATCAATTCAGAAAAAGAATTAAAAAGACAACAGAAAAATAAAACAAAAACAGAAAAACAGTATTTTACATACCATACCCCTTACCCCTCGCTTTCATCGATCACTAGCATTTCAAACTAAATTTATTTTAACATTTGTTCCCCCTATTATTTATTTTTATTCCATATATTCTACTCATCTGTTGACAAGGTAGATAAAAGGAGCATCAGACACAAGGTTTTCACAATCACACAGTCACATTGTGAAAGCTATATCATTATGCAGTCATCATCAAGAAACATGGCTACTGGAACACAGCTCTACATTTTCAGGCAGTTCCCTCCAGCCTCTCCATTACATCTTGGATAACAAGGTGATATCTACTTAATGTGTAAGAATAACCTCCAGAATAACCTCTCGACTCTGTTTGGAATCTCTCAACCATTGACATTTTTTCTCATTTCACTCTTCCCCCTTTTGGTCAAGAAGGTTTTCCCAATCCCTTGATGCTGGGTCCCAGCTCATTCTAGAGTTTTTCTCAATCCCTTGATGCTGAATCTCAGCTCATTCTAGGATTTCTGTCCCACGTTGCCAGGAAGATCCACACCCCTGGGAGTCATGTCCCACGTAGACAGGGGGAGGGTGGTGAGTTTGCTTGCTAAGAGAGAGGCCACATCTGAGCAACAAAAAAGGTTCTCTTGGAGGTGACTCTTAGGCCTAATTTTAAGTAGGCTTGACCTGTCCTTTGTGGGGTTAAGTTTTGTATGAACAAACCCCAAGACTGGGGGCTCAGCCTATAGCTTTGGTTGTCCACACTGCTTGTGAGAATATCAAGAATTCAACTTGGGGAAGTTGAGTTTTCCCCTGTTCTCACCATTCCCTGAAGGGGACTTTGCAAATACTTTTCCACTCACTGATCAAATCACTCTGGGATTCATCAGGGTATCACCTGGACAAACCAACAAAATCTCATGTCCTATACAAAGTTCCATGTACTTAAAGGATTCAACCAACTATCTACATAAGTTATATTAGGAGATGCACTAGTCAAAGTATAAATTTGTACCAAATAAACATTTTTGCTTTAATCTCACACATAAGTTGAAATTTTAAAATATTAATTACCATCTATTTTCAGCACACTGCAGTAATGACATTCTTTTGTTCTTCCTCATGCAAAAACATTTTTTAAATTTGTACATTTAGTCACTATCATTATGCACTCTAGGCATTCCTAGTTTATACCATCTCAATCTTTATCATCTATCTTTCTTTGTGATTTCATTTATGCCCCAGCCCTCCTCCCTCTATCATTCTCATATGCAGCTTCATTCAGTGTTTTAACATAATTGTATTACAGTTAGGTAATATTGTACTGTCCATTTCTGAGTTTTTATATTCAGTCCTGTTGCACAATCTGTATCCCTTCAGGTCCAATTACCCAATATCTTACCCTATTTCTATCTCCTGATGGTCTGTTACCCACAAAATATTCCAAGTTTATTCACTAATGTCATTTCATATCAGTGAGACCATACAGTATTTGTTCTTTTGTTTCTGGCTAATCACACTCAGCATAACGTCCTTAAGGTCCATTCATGTTGTTACATACTTCATAACTTTATTCTGTCTTACAGCTGCATAATATTACATCTTATGTAAATGCCACAGTTTGTTTAGCCACCGTCTGTTGATGGACATTTTGGCTGTTTCCATCTCTTGGTAATTGTAAATAATGCTGCTATAAACATTGGTGTGTAAATGTCCATTTGTGTCCTTGCCCTCATGTCCTTTGAGTAGAGACAGCATATAGATGGGCCAGACTATGTCTTTTGATTGGAGAGTTTAATCCATTAACATTCAGTGTAATTACTGCATGGGTAGTACTTTCTTCTACTATTTTGCCTTCTGGATTTTATATGTCATATCTAATTTTCCTTCTTTTTACCTTTACTTGTAGTCTTCCTTTCTACACTCTTCTCCATACCTCTCTCTTCTGTCTTCGTATCTGTCTCTAGTGCTCCCTTTAGTATTTCTTGCAGAGCCGGTCTCTTGGTCACAAATTCTCTCAGTGATTTTTTTGTCTGAAAATGTTTTAATTTCTCCCTCATTTTTGAAGGACAATTTTACTGGATATAGAATTCTTAGTTGACAGTTTTTCTCTTTTAATAATTTAAATATATTGTCTCACTGTCTTCTTGCCTCCATGGTTTCTGCTGAGAGATCTACGCATAGTCTTATTGGGCTTCCCTTGTATGTGATGGATTGCTTTTCTCTTGCTGCTTTCAAGATTCTCTCTTTCTCTTTGACCTCTGACATTCTGATTAGTAAATGTCTTGGAGTATATCTATTTGGATCTGTTCTCTTTGGGGTATGCTGCACTTCTTGGATCTGTAATTTTAAGTCTTTCATAAGAGTTGGGAAATTTTCAGTGATAATTTTCTCCATTAGTTTTTCTCCTCCTTTTCCCTTCTCTTCTCCTTCTGGGACACCTACAACACGTATATTCGTGTGCTTCATATTGTCTTTCAATTCCCTGAGCCCTGCTCATATTTTTCCATTTTTCCCCCTAGATTTTCTTTTTCTTGCCGGATTTCAGATGTTCCGTCCTCCAGTTCACTAATCCTATGTTCTGTCTCTCGAAATCTACCATTGTAGGTTTCCATTGTTTTTTTCATCTCTTCTACCTTGCCTTTCGTTCCCATAAGTTCTGTGATTTGTTTTTTCAGACTTTCCATTTCTTCTTTTTGTTCATTCCTTGCCTTCTTTATATCCTCCCTCAATTCATTGATTTGGTTTTTGATGAGGTTTTCCATGTCGATTCGTATATTCTGAATTAATTGTTTCAGCTCCTGTATGTCATTTGAGTTCTTGGTTTGTTCCTTTGACTGGGCCATATCTTCAATTTTCCTAGTGTGATTTATTATTTTTTACTGGCATCTAGGCATTTAATTACCTTAATTAGTTTGTTCTGGAGATTGCTTGCAGTTCTTTTACCTAGGGTTTTCTTGCTGGATGAATTTGTTGTCTATCTGTTCTTTGACATTCAGTTCAGCTTTATCTGGACCTCTAGCTTAAGTTTTAACAGAGGAGAATTTTTCAGTTCTTGTTTTCTTGTTTCTTGCCCTTCTTGAATGGTGCCTTCCCCCCCCCCAACCCTTAGGAGGGTCTACTTAGATATTATAGACCCCAGCTGGATTTTCCCAGACCAAACTGGCCTCCTATCAGGAGGAAAGAGTCACCTGCGTCAGTTTTCCCTGAGGGTGAGACCAGCAGGTTGAAAGACTTTCCTGTGAAGTCTCTGGGCTCTGTTTTTCTTATCCTGCCCAGTATGTGGCGCTTGTCTCCCTGCACGTCCCACCAGCGTAAGATGATGCGGTACCTTTAACTTTGGCGGACTCTCTCTGCTGGGGGCATGGCGGAGACAGAGGAGAGGTTGTAGGCTGGTTTTAATGACTTCAAATTACCAAGCCCTGGTGTCTGAATTCCTTGAGGGAGGGATTCCACCTGAGTTGGGCTTCACCCCTCCCCTGGGGAAGGCACAGGCTCCAGACAAGACCCCAAAAGAGCTCACTTCTGCCTATGCCTGGGGTAGTTGCAGCCTGAGAAGTTCTACCGCTATATCCAAAGGCAGTCAAGCCTTTGTAGAAACACAGCCACAAAAACCTCTGTTTCCTTCTTTTTTTTCCCCCCTTCTTCCGTCAGCCCTGTCCCCTTGGCGCTGGGGCAAAAATGAGCAACCTCCACTTTGACCAGGTTCACCTAAGCTGGGGGCCTATTTTTAGTAGTCAGAATTTGTTAAGTAATTCCACAATTGGCGTTTGATTGTGCTCAGTCCCTGCTGCTGGTAAAGGAACTTTCCCCTCTGGGAAGCAGCCTGTGGGGGAGGGGTGCCGGCCGCCACAGCTTTGGGAACTCACGGTTCTCTTGGGGCTCGCAGCTGTTCCAGACTGGGGTACTCTGTGTGTCTGGTCACTGACGTGGCCTCAGGAGCTGTTCTGTACTATTTCTGGTTATTTAGTAGTGTTCTGGATGATGAACTAAAATGTTCATCATTGTTAAGCCGCCATCTTGACCCGGAAGCCCCTATGAGACTTTTTTTTTTAATCATCACTATTGGCTTTTTTCTTTCTTTTTTGTGAAAAATAGCATAAATACAAAAAAGCAATAAATTTCAAAGCACAGCACCACAATTAGTTGTCGAACATGTTTCAGAATTTGACATGGCCTGCCACTTTTAAATAGCCCTTTTCTTGTCTTGTGCTCGCTCTGTTACTGTAATCCTTTGGCTATTTTCTGGAATTTGAGAAAGGTATTTCTGCCAGTTCCTGCTGGTGGTTCAAGGCTTCTGTAGGGAGTTGGACAGCTGGTTGGAGCCCTAAAATATCTCAGTCCACCATCTTTTTTTTAAATTTGCATATGGGCAGGAGGCACCAGGAATCGAACTCCAGACCTCCAGCACGGCAGGTCGGCGCTCTGCCTGCTGAGCCACGGCAGCCACCCTCAGTCCACCATCTTGATTAAGGTGGTACCCTATCATTTAAAAAAAATGAAAGGAAAGGAAAAATCAGAGCACTTGCAATTAGTAAAGTTTAGTACTGTTTCATGAAAATGTGTTTCATTTATTTATGTGTGTGTATGCATGTGTGTGTGTTTGGGTTCATGTATTTTCTAGGCTATGAAATGAAATGTTTTTTACTGTAGGTTGTAGTTAAATAGTTTTGAAAACTTTTTTCTCTTTAGGAAACTTGGACTCAGTAGTGAACAACAGAATTCTTAACCTCTTGTAGTGTATTAAGTATTTGGCAGATTTACTTCTTCTTTGGCATTTATACAAAACTTTATTTCTGAAGAGTTTTATAATTATTTCTATTGACTAGCATAGAATAATAACTAGGATAGAACCAATTCATTTCTGTATCCCCTGCATTTCCAAGGACCAGGAAGCTGAGTAACTTTCCCGGTTGTCACCCGACAAATCAGAGGCAGATTCCAGTTGTAGAGGGCTTGGGTTTTGTTTCTTTTCTTTTTTTTTTTTTTTTTCACTTTTTTATATCTCATCCTCTTTATTCAACTTGTTCAGCTACTTAGTGTTAATGTAGAATTTACAGGATGTTGTTTAGTGTACTATTGAAAATAATGCAGCTTATCACAGTTCCATTTACAGGATTTCTTTCTTTGGGCAAAACCAGAGGGGAGTTATTTTCATGATGGTCCTGATCATAGAGATCACTGTTGTTCCAGATCTTTTTGCTATTATTATGAGAACTTCATTCCTTTTTACAATTGTATGGATGCCAGTTTTAATGAGGTGTTGTTTAATAACATTGTAGAGTTGCCTTGTTCATATGAAGATAAGATTTGCATTGCAAAGTGAAATGACAATCTACATTACATTATCATATAGCTAATAAGGGACTTGGATCTAGAATGTATAAAAAACTATTACAATTAAATAATAAAGAGACCAATAAATCAGTTAAAAAATGGGTAAAGGATCTGAATAGACATTTCTTCAAAGAAGATATACACATGACCAATAAGCGCATGAAAAGTTGCTTAATATCATTAGCCAAAGGGAAATACAAATCAAAGCAACAAATAGCTATCACTTCATACCCACTAGAATGACTGTAATAAAAATGATGGCCAATAACAAGTGTTGGCGAGGATGTAGAGAAACTGCAACTCTCATACGCTAGTGAAAATATAAAATGGTGTAGCCACTTTGGAAAATAGTCTGACAGTTCCTCAAAAGGTTAGTTACAAAGTTACCATATGACCCAGGAACTACACTCTTAGGTATATATGCAACAGAAATGTAAATGTATATCCACACAAAAACTTGAACATTAGTGTTTATAACAGCATTTTTTATAATAGCCAAAACACAGAGTCAACCCAAGACGTCTTATCACCTGATGAATGGATAATGAAATATGGTATAGCCATACAATGGGATATTATTCAGCCACAAAAAGGAATGAAGTTCTAATACATGCTATGGCATGAATGAACCTTGGAAACATTTGGCTATGTGAAAGAAGCCAGACAAAAAGGCTAGGTATTGTATGAGTCTATTTATATGAAATATCCAGAATAGACAGATTCATAGAGACAGAAAGTAGACTGGTGAGTATCTAGGGCTGGGGGTTTTGGAGAGAAATGGGGAGTGATATCTAATGGTATGTATAGTATTTCTTTCTGAGATGATGAAATTGTTGTAAAACTGATTGTGATGATGACTACCCAAGTTTGCAAATACACTAAAAGCCACTGAACTGTATGTACTGTTTAAATGGCTGAGTTCAGCCTGCCCATTCTACTCCATCCTATTATTCTCTAGTTTGTTCATACAGCATACATACAAACCACAAGCTTGGACACTGACATCAAATGGCAGTACTCAGTTATAATATGGATACCTAGTTTTAGAAAACACTTATGTAATTTTTTAAAGATTGTTGTTGAAATGAAAGCACTAAAATTAAAAGTTTGTTATAGATAGCCATAGACCCATACATAGATAACCATGGATAACCGTGAAAATAGTGATATAGAGGTGGTACTTAAACTACAGAGAGGTGATAGCTCTCTTCCCTTCTATTGAATATTACAGCTTTGCAAAGAGATGTTTTGTCTTTTGTTTACTGCACATATTCATATACTTTATTTTTCCATTTTTCATTAGGTAAAAAGATAACAGAAACTTATCTCTGGAGCCAGCACCATTACTTTCCAAGAAGCCTAACAAAGATAAAGGACAGTGATAATTGTCTGGTTTCTTGGAGATTTTACAATCCTGTATTCTCAAAGTTGGAGGAACCTTAAGGATGACCTAAACAAATATTTGGTAATTTCTTGGCTTATTAAATGAGCTGGAATTGGGGAAGAGAGATTCCTAAACCTTGAAGATTCAATACCAACCCAGAGAGATGTAATTACTATTCAAACCAACTAGAAATTGGATTTGCTCTCTGGGTGATATGGCCCAGAAGTCTCAGCCAGTTTTATTTCATTTATGGCTAGTGAATTAGGAATCAGAGTTACCAGAATCAACCCAGAGTTGTAGCTAGGGTTGGGAGAAAGAACTGTATTGCCAAAATGAATCTTATTTATCTTATTAAAAGAAAAAAAATTGGAGTGAAAGAATAACACACTACAGAAAAGTATACAGATAAGTGTATAGCTTAATGAATTATCCTAAAATGAACGTAGCTTTGTACCCACTTTCCAGGTTCAGAAATAGGTGGATCTTATTTTACCTTTCTCCACATTAGAAATAAATTTATGTTTACAAATCATTTATTGGAAGTACTAGAAATAACATTGGTTCTGCAGTTTGGATACTTGTTGGGAGTCCTGACTCTGCAGCTCAACAGCTTGGGCCAGTCATATAACTGAGCTTAGGGTTCTTCCTATGTAAAAAAGAGGAATATCAGCCACATAGAGCTGTTGTAGTTCTTGAATTTTAAAAAATGCACGTGAGAGGAAAATTTGGGGATTTATGGTTATTTAAAGTAAAAGAGCACTTGCATATACATATTAAAAAATGTTTTGTCAGTTTTTTTAATTATGAAAAAATAACATGCATACAAAAACAATACATTTCAATGTCATGTGCAGCTTGTAAATTTTTATTTCTTTATGATGAAAAGTGAGCTAAGCTAGCAAGAATGGAATAGAGAATCCAACAACACAGTAAATATTTATCCAGATACTTCTAAATCCCCTTTATATAGAATAGGTCTGTTTTATTCTAGCTTTCCACTCTAACTAGATAATAATTAAAAACTCCTATCCTGGGTCCATTTTACCTTGTATAATAATGGTGCTCTGAATGTTCAAAATAAACTAGACTTAATGTACCAGAATCCTGAAAAAAACTATAAGAAAGTAAGAATTTAAACCATGGGAGGGGAATAGCTGCATCAGGGTCCTGAGAGTACTACTTTTGGGAAACATTGTTCATAATTTGACTGCCTATTTTTATTTTAATGTGTGTGTGTGTGTGTGTGTATATATATTATAAAAGCAATATGACCACTTTTTAGAGAATTTGGGAAAGAGAAGAGAAAATAAGTCACCCCAGACTATTACTTAGTACTATCACATGCACTGCTATCGTAAATTTTATTTTAAATTATTCCCATACATGTCTTAACTAGTTTTTTTAATAGCCAGTATATAATTTTTATTTTACTTTTATAATTTAATATGTCATAAGTGTTTTTCTTTGTTGCATTGTCTTCATAACTGTTTTTTTAATTTATTTTATTTTATTTTTTTAAATACCAAAAACACCTAACAAATGCACACATTCCTGTTTTGATCATTCCGTATTACATATACAATCAGTAATTCACAATATCATCACATAGTTGCATATTCAGCATCATGATCATTTCTTGGAACATCTACATCTATGCAGAAAAAGAAATAAAATGAAAGAAAAAAATTTATACGTACCATATCCCTTACCCCTCCCTTTCACTGACCACCAGCAGTTCAAACTAAATTTATTTTAATATTTGTTCATAACCATTTTTAAGTGAAGGTATCATAATTTAGTCAACCATTCACTACTCGTGGATATATATGTGTATTTATATTTTGCTTCCAGAATTATTTTAAAAGGTGATAATATGAACATCTTTGGGCATATAGCTTTGTTTTAGTTTGTAAAAGCTGCCAGAATGCAATATACCAGAAACAAATGGCTTTTAAAAAGGGGGATTTATTAAATTGCAAGTTTATGGTTTTAAGACCATGAAAATGTCCAGACTAAGGCATCCAGGGAAAGATACCTTGATTGAAGAAAGAACAATGTGTCCTGAACTTCTCTTTCAGCTGGTAAGGCACATGGCGACATCTCTACCTTTCTTTCCTGGCTCCTTGTTTCATGAAGCTCCTCCTTCTTCATCTTCAAAGATCTCTGGCAGTGTGGGATCTGTTCTGTTGGCTCTGTAGCTTTTTCCAGTATGGTTCACCTTTTTTTTTGAGGGGGGTCGGTGCATGGTCTGGGATTTGAACCCGGGTCTCCTGCATGGAGGGTGGCATTCTACCACTGAACCACCCATGCACCCCTCAGTATGGTTCCCTTTTAAAGGGCTCTAGGAAGCCACCCTACCTTGAATGGGTGGAGACACGTCTCCATGGAAACCATCTAATCAAAAGTTACCATCTACAGTTGGGTGGGTCACATCTCCATGGAAGCAATAAAAAAGATCCTATCCAGCAACATTGAATAAGGATTAAAGCATATAGCTTTTCTGGGTTACAAAACAGATTCAAATTGGCCTGAATTTTTTCTGTACTTACGACCTTTTCTTAAAATAAATTATAAGAAGTAAAAATTCTGCATCAAAAAGTAACATTTTAATTTTTTTTAATTAAAATTTTTTTAATTTTTAAATTAAAAAAATATATGACAAGAAAGAAACACAAACATTCTTAAAATATCATTCCGTTCTACATATATAATCAATAATTCACAATATCATCACATAGTTGCATATTCATCGTCATGATCATTTCTTAGAACATTGGCATCAATTCAGAAAAAGAAATAAAAAGACAACAGAAAAAATTCATATATACCATACCCCGTACCCCTCCCTTTCATTGATCACTAGCATTTCAATCTAAGTTTAACATTTGTTCCCCCTATTATTTATTTTTATTCTATATGTTTTACTCATCTGTTGACAAGGTAGATAAAAGGAGCATCAGACACAAGGTTTTCACAATCACACAGTCACATTGTGAAAGCTATATCATTATACAATCATCTTCAAGAAACATGACCTCTGGAATACAGTTCTACATTTTCAGGCAGTTCCCTCCAGCCTCTCCATTACATCTTGACTAACAAGGTGCTATCTATTTAATGTGTAAGAATAACCTCCAGGATAACCTCTTGACTCTGTTTGGAATCTCTCTCAGCCATTGACACTTATTTTGTCTCATTTCACTCTTCCCCCTTTTGGTTGAGAAGGTTTTCTCAATCCCTTGATGCTAGGTCTCAGCTCATTCTAGGGTTTTTCTCAATCCCTTGATGCTAAGTCTCAGCTCATTCTAGGATTTCTGTCCCACCTTGCCAGGAAGGTCCATACCCCTGGGAGTCATATCCCACGTAGACTGGGGGAGGGCAGTGAGTTTGCTTGTGTTGGCTGGAGAGAGAGGCCACATCTGAGCAACAGAAGAGGTTCTCTTGGGAGTGACTCTTAGGCCTAATTTTAAGTAGGCTGGACCTATCCTTTGTAGGGTTAAGTTTCATGTGAACAAACCCCAAGATTGGGGGCTCAGCCTATTGCTTTGGTGTCCACACTGCTTGTGAGAATATCAAGAATTCAACTTGGGGAAGTTTTTAATGAATTTTTGATGCCTATTGGGCTTGTTCTATTTTAAAACAAATGTTTTGGGCTGAGTTCTTTATTTGTTTGCTTGCTTTGATTTTGGATATATAAAAAATGCCTTTTTTATTTAGTTACATTTTCCAGTGCTCTTAATTCATTCTCTTTCTCTCTTGCCTTTTTCTCTTCCTATTTTAGGCTAAATTGATTGTCCACCCTGCAGTGTCTTAAAGGAAGAGCATAGCATTTTGTAGAGAAATATGAGTATAACAGAAACGTGCCATTTACTCTGAATTAAATTTGAGCCTGTCCCCTGAACAGCTACAGAATTTGGAAACGGAATCAATGTTATCAGATGAGTTAGACTCCAAACCAGAGGTGAGCCTAGTCAGCTTGTTTCCTTTTCTTTTGGTCATTTATATCCCAAACTTTATCCTTAGTTCAGTAATCAGCAAATTTTTTCTGTAATGGGTCATAGACAAAATATTTTAGGCTTTGCAAGTCATACAGTCTTTGTGGCAGCTACTCAGCTCTGCCCCTGTAGTATGAAAGCAGCCATAGAATGCTGACTATGGCTGCGTTCCAATTTGCGAAAAAGATGGTGGGCTGGATTTGGCCCTCAAGCTGTAGTTTGTCAACTCCTGCCTTAATTTATTATTTTTCCATTACTAAGTACTTTCTCAAAGATTTGAAATTCCATTTTTATTTTATTTTATTATGTATTTGGTGTTTTTTTCCATATTTTAACGTTTTATTGTGAAATATAAAATATACAAAAAAAAGAAAAAGATACATAAGTTTAAAATTATGTAAGATTTCACATAGGGAATTATAATGGCAAAATTTAATTTTATATGTAAATGATGGATGTATATATGTATGTCTATACATATAAATATTTATTAACACATATTATACTTTAAACATTTTTGTGTATACCTGAAATATTTCCTTTCTAAATGTGATTGGGAGCTCTTTGGAGAACAGTCACACAGATATAAACATTTTTTTTAGTGAAAAGTTCATTAAGTTTGGAATCAGATTACTTAAATTTGAAGACTAACACTGTTGCCTACCAGTCATGAGACTTTAGACAAATCACTTAATATCTTCAACTTGATTCCTTATCTGTGAAATACATGTTCAGTCTTACTGGATTACTTGTGTGGATTAAATGAGCCAGTTCAGAGGAAAATGCTCCAAAAATATAATCAGTACAAGCAGTTAAAAAATTTTTTAGTAACCACTGTTTAAAAATATAATTCTTTCTTCATTTCTCTGTGTGATGGTGACAGGGGTTAATTTGATTATGTAATTCAGCCTTTCTCTACAACAGAGGACTTGATAAAATAAATTTAAATATTATGTTACAGTTAATTTAGTGTTTCTGTGTATATGGCTAAAGCTAGTGAAAAACCAAGACTTCAGTACATCACCTTTTTGGAAAATTTCAGAAGTTTAGATCCTTCCCAACAACCTGTACTTCTCAGTGTTGTCTTCTTTTCCCCCCAGCTCCTGGTACAGTTTGTTCAGAATACGTCCATCCCGTTGGGACAGGGGCTTGTGGAATCAGAAGCTAAAGATATTACTTGCTTGTCCCTCCTTCCAGTGACTGAGGCCTCAGAATGCAGCCGGCTAATGTTACCAGGTAAAAATTAAAATCACCAGAGATAGGATAAAGGAATCCTAAGAATTTAGCCTATTCTGTGGTTCTGGCCGAGTGGAACAATTGAGGTACTAGGTGAGTCAGGAGAGCTTGTAAAGGAGGTAAAAAAGAAAGGCAAGGATAGTAGGAGGAATATCAGTACAGAGTAGAGGTATGGAATCCAAGGGAATAGTTAACATGCCAAATGTTTCCAATGAGATAGGGAAAAGGAGACTATTGTTGACCTTTGTAGGAGCCCTTCAATGGAGTGAAGGGGATAGTAAGGCAGGCTGCAGTGGAATGAGGTTAAATGCAAGGTAAATATAATTGAGGTAGTAACTGTACCTTCTAAAGACTCTCCTATGATGCGAAGGCAAAAAGGGTCATAAGCTAAAGGGAAGAATTTTTTTTTTTTTTTTTAAGATGAGAGATATTTGATGGTTGTTTTATGGTAAGAGGAAAGAGCCTCTTTAGAGATGCTACAGACAGAGACAGTGAATAATTGGTGAGGAGGTTCCCAGAGAGGTAGGGGGAAACAGAATGCTGAGCACAGCTAGAAATGAGCTTTGCATGGCAAGAGGGAGATTCCTACCATGAGAAGCACCATTTATGAGAAACTACAACTCAAGGTTTTGTGGAAAGTTGTAAAGGCAGTAGATGGAAACTTTCCCCTTAAGGGTCTTAATAAATAATGGAGAATTTTTCTTCTTTCTTAAAAGACTTCTTGAGAAGGACCTATTAATTTTTAATTAACTTTCTAATGAACCATTCATGAGAAATTGTTTCTTTTTAGCTGAAACTCCTGTTAATAGTTCTGTTCTTAGTGAAAACAGAATAGCCAGTGACAGGGTTGATTGTCTAGTCCACTGAGACGTATCATACCTTAAGGATTAGCAAGGAGAATATTATTTTTAGATGCTAAAAATTCTTTATTTTCTGACCCTTGTTTTAAAATTTGGAATAGTTATGTTTAAATCAGGGGAGGGTCAGTATTAACCTATTTGACAACTTATTTGTTACAAAGTCTTCTGGTTGCCATCCTCAAGTGATACTCTTTTTTCTTTAATTTTCCAAGTGACTTTAAAACCTTTTTCAGTTTTTAAAGATTTAAATATGATGGGTATATTCAATCAGTGTTAAAAAAGTTTCCCTATCTAGCTTTTAGTTTTCCCACATCTTCCATTTCTCAGCTGTGATTTTACTACTGTTATGTTTGGAGTTGTATTTTACAAACCTCTGTGTATTTTCAATGTGTGAAAATTTCCAAATGCTGGTAAATTTTGATCTTCATTAAACTTTGAAATGCCAGTAATGTCCCTAGGCTTCCTCTTTTATTTCTATAATCTTATCCATTATCTCCTCAATATAGGAAAAAATATTACCTGCCTTTTATAAAGATGAATGCAATTCCTGGGAACATTGGATGCCTCAGTGCTACAGTGCAGTTATCTATTATCTTGCCACAAAAACTTTTGGAAGTTTATCCCCTCCCTTAAAACAAGGTTCTTAAAAGAAAATCTTCTGAATTATTTCTTTACACACAGCCTAAACCCAGAACTATAATGAAATATATTGATGATTCTCTTAATATTTCAATTTTTTTTTGTCTGACAACACAACTGTCACATATATCTTATAAAAATTAAGGGACAGGATCTTTCCATGAGGAAAATAATTTAAAATTTAAATCCCATTCTTAACTTAATATTCATTGTGTAGATAGACATTTTTCAAGGAGTGAGCATTGATTAATGGCCTCAAAATGACAGAGTTCTAAAATGTCCAAATATGGATTGATTGGTTATTAATTATGGCTGAGTGTTCAGAGGACTCTGTTCCTCACATTATGGCTGACTCTTTAGAACTTAAAGCCATCTCCCTATACTTCTGTGAGGTAATTTTTGTATTTGTAAAATGGAAATACTGTCTGTTCATATGAAGGTTTAGATACTAAGGGATGCTATAAAGATATTAGGTCCAATGCATCAAAAGTGATGAGCTCGTTGGAGATAGATGCTACATAAAGCTGTGGTATTTTCCCTTTACTAGATGATACTCCAAGTCATGCTAATTCCTCCAAGGAGGTCCCTTCCTCGGCTGTGTTGAGAAGCCTTCAGGTGAATGTGGGTCCAGACGGAGAGGAGACAAGGGCTCAGACAGTACAGAAGTCCCCGGAGTTTTTGTCATCTTCAGAGTCGCCTAGCTTGTTGCAAGATCTACAACAAAGTGATAGCACTTCTTTTATTCTTCTTAATCTAACAAGAGCAGGTATACTTTATCCTTTCCTGAACTCTCCTCATGCTTAAAATAAAGTGAGTGTGGGCGGTGCTGGTATACTTTGCTTCATGTTAAAACAAGGGAGGGTCAATATTAGCCTATTTGTGACAACTTGTTTGTTATGAAGTCTTCTGGTTGTTTTATTTTGGAGAATTAGTGTAGTCTGGTGACCAGTGTGTGGAGTAAGAGGCTCTAGGATGACTCAGAAATGTCATGTTTGGTGGGAGATTAGGTCAGTGGTGGTGCTTTTCACCTAGATATTGAGTTCTATTGGGAGAACAGGGCCTGGGGGAGGATGATTAGTTGTATCTTGTGCTTGTTGATTTTGAGATTTCTGAGGGACATTAAGGAGGAGGTGTTCTTTAGAGAGTTGGAAACAGGGATGCAGAGTTCTTAAGAGAGATCTGTTATGAAATAACTGGTTTTGGTGTTATCAGCATAGAGGAAGTGTGTGAAACAATAAGCTGGGTTCTTTCACTCAGAAGTCTGGAGCATAAATGAAGGCAAGGGTGGGAACTTGAGAAAAAGCATTTAAGAGGGAAGGAGAAGAATGGGAAGAAACAGTTGGAGAGGGAGAAAGAGAACTGGGAGAGAGTGGTGTGGAGAAAGCCAAGGGAAAAAAAAGGTTGTAAGGAAGAAAAGGTACTAAGTGATGCAGGATGGCTAGTGAGACAAGGACTGGGAAGTGTTTGTTTCGTGACCTTAGGAAGAAGTTGTTATTGGGGTAGTAGAGGTGAAAGCCAGAGTTAAAGAGATGGGCAGTAGATGGGAGGCGAGAAATTGGATACAAAAATTAGAAGGTACTCTTGTTCAAGGAACTTGACTTTGAAGAAAATAGGTAACAAGGTGATAGCTAGAGAAGTACTTGGGAAAAGTCCTTTTTTTTTTTTTTTTTTTTTTTTTTAAAGTAAAGATGGGAGAGACTTAAACAGCTAGGACAGATTTGAAGGCTGCATGAAAAGCTGGCCCATAGGAAGGAATAAGTTGCAAATGGGAAATAGGAGTTAACTGAAGGATACAGGAGGGAATAAGTGAAGGATAGAGTGGGGCTATGAGAGGTGGGGGTTGGCCTAGTTGCCAGGAAGGAAGTTTTGTCTCTGAAACAGGAAGAGGTGAGGTAAAGACAAGCCTGGAAAGATGGTCTCATCCATGAAAACGGAAGCTTGAGAGGCAAAGATCTGGAACACCTGATTTAGAACATGGAGTGGTTCTAATCAGGGCAAATAAAAGGATTGCTTGATGGCTAACTTTCTGATATCTTCTTGTTTCTTCCAGGTCTGGGCTCTTCAGCTGAGCACTTAGTATTTGTACAGGATGAGGCAGAGGATTCAGGGAATGATTTTCTCTCCAGTGAGAGCACGGATAGTAGCATTCCATGGTTCCTTCGGGTTCAGGAGTTGGCTCATGACAGTTTAATTGCTGCTACTCGCGCACAGTTGGCAAAGAATGCAAAAACCAGCAGCAATGGTGAGATTCCTGTATTATTTTTCTTTCCAGTATTCTCTGCAAAGAGGTTTTTGAAAATTCTTTGGATTTAATTTTGAGTTCTGTGTAAAACTATGTTATATTGGTGAGAACAGAGACTCTGTATTGTTTTTTAAATCTTCTTTTCTATAAAATAATTTGACCTTGCCAACTTTGTGTGCAGTTACCTAAACTAGCATCCTCAATTCTCAAATTTAAATAATGTAGAATCTCTTACAGGAAAAAAAACAAGCCATTACAGATCCTTGGTGTTATCTTGAATTGTTTTTATTGTAATTACTTAAACATGTAAAAACCTACAATTATGTATAGATTTCTTATACTTAGAACTCATACCATTATAAAATCAAAATGGTTTTATTGATTACAAAAACCAATGAAAATAAAATTAAGTTAACGTGGCAGATTATGTTTTGCTGAAACTAAATTACTGCTCATAGCAATTTAGCAATTGATTGTGATGGCTGAAGTGCTGCTGCATTTCAGTTCAGCATGCTGTACTACTTACTGTGTGTCACTTTTCTCTATCCATTAATTCTCAAAGTGTGGTTCCTGGTTCATCAGTATGACCTGGGAACCTTTTAGAAAAGCAGATTTCTCAGCTCTTGCCTCAGATATACTGAATCAGAAATTCTGGAAGTGGAGCTTAGCAATCTTTTTGCAAGCCCCCACTGGTGGTTCTGATGCATGCTAAACCTTAACCTCTTCTGTATTGAAATCACTCCTAAATCACTACAAAAAGTTTACTGATCCTTGCTATATGTGATGCCCTCACTGGAAATTGTATCCTAAGTGCAGAGTACCTATTTGCATAACAGTAGGATCTTTAAAGTATTTAGTATTATCCAGCATTTGCAATTGAGGTGTTGAATTTCTTTGTTTCTCTTTTTTTGAGGAGTGGGGGTGGTGGGGTGGGACCAGTTCCATCAGGTAATGTCCAAATATTAAAACTATAATTGAAGTCATTTAAGCTAATGTCTTCCCCAAACAGGCTTTGTTTCACAAACAAAGAAGTCGAGGAAGCACTTTTTTGAGTGATTTTATAAGGACTCAAACTCAAGGCCCCTCACTCTTTTCTGACATATATGTTTCAAGGGAAAAATATATCTTATCTTTGATCGTATATGGTTATCTTGAGTGGTAATGAGAGATTCCAAAAATTTTTAGTCTTGCTCATTCCATATTTGCATCCCCCCCCTTTTTTATTGTATCAGTCTTTTCATTTTATCTATGAAATTGAATACACAAAACCTCAACTGTCACTCATGTAAATCTCTGGATTGGCATGGGGATTCTATCAACCTTGCATTAGAAATTAATTAGCTGGGGTTCTGGGGTTGATGGGAAATTTCTTTTCATTGTCCCAAACAAAATCTGTATCCATTAAGTAATAACTCCCCATTGCTCTAACCCAACCTCTCATCACCTCTTATCTTTTTTTCTGTCTCTTTTAATTTGCCTATTCTAGGTTTTTTCTTATAAGTATACTCATAGAATGTTTACTCTTTTGTGTCTGGTTTATTTTATTTACCATGATGTCTTCAAAATTCATTCATGATATTGCATGAATGACTACTTCATTTTTTTCTATATGGCTGTATAATATTCCATTATATGAATATGCCACGTTTATTTATCCATTCATCTGTTGATAGACACTAGGGTTGCTTCCACTATTGTAAGTAACTTCTTTTTTTTTAGTGTGATTAGAAATGATTTTTAAAAATCAACTAAGTCTTTGCTTACTTAAATGTTTTAAAACTAAAGAGGGGTGGTATAAGAAATCAGAAGGTGATTCTTATCCTCCAGAATGATGGGAGGAAGCCCAATTGATTTTAGAAGATGGCTGTCTTGTCTAAAATACAACAATGGCAGTCTGCTAAAGAAGTCAACTGTAAGCACACTACTAAGCCAGGAAGGTCACTCCACAAAATTGCATTCCTGTAGCACCCCACCCACCAATCTGTGCAATACAAAATAGGTTTAATTCAACTTTTTGATATTTCTTATGTAAAGCCAAATTGTACATTTCTTACATTTGTCAGAGAAGCCTACTCTTATGGGGAAAAAAAAAGCATGATGGTTTTTAGTAGTTCTTTGGAGTAAGGGTGTGGGAATGTACAACACTCGTTTCTATTGTTAAATGAAAAGATGAAAGTAGATATCTGATTAGTGATCATTAGGAATAAAACTATAGGAGCTTTATTGGTTGAACCAGATAAAGAACATCTGAGTGGGTTTCTTTCTTGGTTTACAAACATGTGACTGTGTTACAGGGGAAAATGTCCACCTTGGTTCTGGTGATGGGCAGCCCAAAGACTCTGGATCCCTTCCTCAAGTAGAGAAGAAACTCAAGTGTACAGTTGAAGGCTGTGACCGAACATTTGTGTGGCCAGCTCACTTCAAGTACCACCTCAAAACTCATCGGTGAGCACATCAGAGATCCATACATGCAGCTTTAGAATTTTGATGCTTCCACAGGAATTTGTCCCCTGAATTGACAAATGAAAGGAAAGCAAAAGCTCTAGCTCATTTCTGGCTAAGGTGTCTTTTGTTCTTTAATGGAAAGATTTACAGTGTCTCATTAACTCATTTTTGACAAATGTTTAATATTTGGCACCTAAATATCTTTGAGCAAGTGTTTTTAAATCTCATTATAAAACATACAGTCTCTTGGAGATCTTAAACATAATACTAAACCTGGGCCCCATCTTAATCCTGTGAAATTAATATTTTAAGTGGTTGAACCTGATCATTTGTATTTTTAACACTCTTCAGATGATTCTGATATATCTAGGTTTGGGATATAAAGTCTGCCTCGAGAATCAATAGGAGCTTTGACTTGTTCTCTCTAATAAAAAGTCTTTTCTCTTTTGTTGCTTATGTGATTATTTTTGCAGAAATGACCGCTCCTTCATCTGCCCTGCAGAAGGTTGTGGGAAAAGCTTCTATGTTCTGCAGAGACTGAAGGTGCACATGAGGACTCACAATGGAGAGAAGCCTTTTATGTGCCCTGAGTCTAGCTGTGGTAAGCAGTTCACTACAGCTGGAAACCTGAAGAACCACCTGCGCATTCACACAGGTGTGCATAATCTCAACATTTGGCCGAGAATCTGCTTGGCCCAGTGCTTGCTTGCCTATCCTTAGGAAGGGCTCTGAGGTTGGGTTGGAGATGAAGGTCTGGGTTTCTTGTTAGAACTCTGAAGATGGTATTTCTTTTTTCCAGTGCCTCATAGCACTTTTTGATTCATTCAATATCATTTATTGAACTTTTTGCCAATTGGCAAGAAATAGATGATGTTGGTTCCTGCTCCCAGGAGCCTAAAGTATACTAAGGGTTATAAGACTTTTTCAGAGAACAGTGATATGATGTGATATGGGCAAAATCAGTCTGTTTTCAAATACATATGAACATTATGCAGATGTTATTTTGACAGTAGCATTGTGTCACACAAACCTTACAGAGCCTATTATAATCACTAAAATAGGATCAGGTGGGGGATATAATGAGGGTGAGATATAATCTCTCATTTGAGATATAATCTCTCATTTGAGGAGTTTTCTTTCTTGCTGGAGTCTCACTCATGGAAAACAGAATGGGAGGTGATTTTATGGGATCAAACATAATATTAATATCAAAAGAGCAAAATATAGATTCCCTGACTCTTAGTCTTAAGAGTCTGAGACTGACCTTCCAAGCCACCTGGTCAGGCATGTGCTAGTCCCTTGCCAGAGCTTAATCAGGATATGTAACTACTCTTCACTTTATTGCCACTTTATTTGTCTCATCTATGTTCATTCTTCCATTGCTAAAATAACAGCAGATATAAAGGGCATTTAAAAAGTAAAGCCCAAGCTGAAGCCACGTTTGTTTGAGGCATGTCCCTCTGATTCTTTCTAGATTGACAGAAGTCTCCACAACCACTGGATATGTTTTAGGGTCAAATAGTTCTGTTCTCAGCTTTTCTTGAGAGAATTAATTATTCTTGCTCCAAGAAAGCAATTTGAATAAAGGAGCAAGAAAGCCATCTAGCAAAATAGATATTAAGAAGTAGAGTTCACCAGGACTTACTGTTGAATTCAGTGATCTAAAAACCTTGTGTTGCTCATCATCTTTTTAGCATTTGGTAACACTAACCATCCTAAAATGCTTTCTTTCATTCAAAGTATGACCTGATTTTCTTCTTTTTCTCCCCCTCCTTTCTGATTCTTACCAATTGTCTCCTCTCTTAGTCTCTTAATTGTTCACCAATTTCAGAATTTCAACTTTCTCCCATTTCACTCAATGTGCTTGCTTTCAGCAATCTCAGGCCTCAATTTTATCACTTCTACCTGAATGCCTCACAGATCTGAGTTCTAATAATAATTAATATAATAATGAAAGTTAGCATTAAATGAGGTATTTTAATCAGGCATTGTCTTAAGCATATATGCATTATCTTATTTAATTTTCAAGTCTACTTTATGTATTAGATACTCTATCTGTTGATGAAGAAACAGAAGATGAGAGAAGAAAGTGACTTACCCAACATTGCATTGCTAGGAAATGGCAGAGCTTGGATTAGAATTCTGATCTGACTCTTAAACTCCTCTAAGAATTTTATTTTCAAGTATAGACAATTCAGTTTATCTCAGATGTCACAATTGACCTAAACTCTCTATTAGTTGTAGTGATAATAATTAAAGTTGCCTTTATGGCACTGTTGCTGTGTGCCAAGCACTGTGCTGAATACTTAATTTGACTTATCTCATTTAATCCTTAAAATAATCATTTGAGAATGGTATTAGGTGAGAAACTGATTCTCGGAGAGGTTAAATAATTTGCTCATACTACTAAGTGGTGGTGGTGCCAGGATTTGAAATCAGGGCTAACTGATTTCAAAACCCATGCTTTTACCCATTATGATGCTGCATTGCCCCTTTTTTTTAAAAGAATCACTTTATTGAAGTATTGTTTGCAAATCATCAGATGTAACCATTTCATATGTATAATTTTTTTCTTGAGTGATTTTTTAATTGAGATATTATCATCTAAAGTGTACAGTCAGTGGTTCACAGTATTATCATAAAGCTATGCTTTCATCATAACAATAGATTTTTGAACATTTTCATTACTCCAAAAGCTTTAAATAAAAATAAAAGTAAAAAAGAATACCCAAAACGTCCCATAACCCCCATATCCCCTATTGTGTTTTTTTTTGTCCCTTTTTTTCTTACTCATCTGTCCATACACTGGATAAAGGGAGTGCCATTCACAGGGTTTTCACATTCACATGTTCATACCTTAAAAGCTCTGTGATTATTTAATCACCTTTAAGAAGTAGGACTACTGGATTACAGTTCAACAGTTTCAGAAATTTCCCTCTAGCTACTACAATACACCAAAAACCGAAAAGGGATATCTATATACGGCATAAGAATAACCTCCAGGAAAACTCCTTGTCTTTATTTGAAATCTCTCAGCCACTGAAATTTTATTTTGTTTCACTTATTTGGTCAAAAAGTCTCTTTCCCATAATGCCAGACTCATCCCCAGGACTCAGGTGCCATGATGCCAGGGAGATTTATACCCCTGGGAGTCATGTCCCACATAAGGGGAAGACAATGAATTCAGCTGTGGAGTGGGCTTAAAGAGGCCCCATTTGAGCAACAAAAGATGTTCTCTGTGGGTGACTCTTAGGTATAATTAGAAGTAGGTTTAACTTCTCCGTTGCAGGAGTAAGTTTCATAAGGGCAATCCCCAAGATTGAGGGCTGTCCCAACAAATTGGCAGTCTCTAGTGCTTGTGAGAATATCAGGTCTTCCCCGTGTGGGGAAGTTTAATATTTCCACCTTTTTTGCATTGCCTTATATATATATTTATATATATATATATTTTTTTGAGAAATCTTCTTATATATACAGTCCATACATGGTATACAATCAGCAGCTCACAAAATCATCAGAGTTTTTTATTCCTCACCTTAACCATTTTAGAACATTTACATCACTCCAGAAAAAGGAATAAAAAGAAAAAATTCATACATCCCATACCCCTTATCTCTCCTTCTCATTGACCCGTAGTATTTCATCTACTCAGTTTTTAATGCTTTATCCCCCCCATTATTTATTTATTTATTATCCTTATTTTTTTACTCATCTGTCCATACCCTGGATAAAAGGAGCACCAGCTACAAGGTTTTCACAATCATACGGTCACATTGTAAAATCTTTTTCAAGAATCTAGGCTACTGGAACACAGTTCAGCAGTTTCAGGTACATTCCTCTAGTAACTTCAATACACTGAAAACTAAAAGGGATATCTATATAATAATGCATAAGAATAACCTCCAGGATAACCTCTCAACTCTGAGATTTCTCAGCCACTGACACTTAATTTTGTCTCGTTTCTGTCTTCCTCCTTTTGGTCAAGAAGGCTTTCTCAGTCCCATGATGTTGGGTCCCAGCTCATTCCGGGAGTTCTGCCCCACATTGCCAGAGAGATGTGTACCCCTGCGAGTCATGTCCTATGTAGCAAGGAGGACAGTGAGTTCACCTACCTTAGAGAGAGAGGCCACATCTGAGCAACAAAATAGGTTCTCTGGGGGTCACTCTCAGGCATAATTATAAGTAGGTTTAGCTTCTCCCTTGCAGGAATAAGTTTCATAAGGGCAATCCCCAAGATTGAGGGCTGTCCCATCAAATTGGAAGTCTCCAGTGCTTGTGAAAATATCAGGTCCTCACCAGGTGGGGAAGTTTAATATTTCCAGCTCTTTTGCATTGCCTCTTGAACTTCCTCTTCTTTCTCTTGTGTCCCTTGCCTCAGGAAAGACACTATCCTCTCAGCTTCCAAATGGTGAGACCACGTTGCCTAGGCCAGTTTGATGCCAAGGTTTATGCTATTAAACAGATGTGGAATCTTATTCTAAATACTCTTTTTCTGGGGTAATTTAGTCTGTCTTGTTAAATGTTTGACTTCGTTTGTTAATAAGTAGGATTTTCTGTTTTCCTGAAATCTTTTCTCCCCTGTGTGTTAGTGTATTGTTCTATCATTCAGCAACTTTTTGAGTATCTAGCATTCTGGAATAAGTGTAAAGTATGCAGTATGCTTAAAAAAACACTTACAGACCACTAGGGAGTCACAAACATTAAACTGCGTGGTACAGTCTGAAAGAGCAGTAAAATCTAGAGCATGGCTGTTCAGTGTATGGTCTGTGTACTGTGCTGGTCTGAAAACTGTTATAGATTTGCAGTGAGATAAGGAACTTGCATGCGAATTTTAATCATCACATTGTTTCCTTCATCGAGTCTTTTTTTTTAAGCCCCATATAAGTGGTGAAAGTACAGAAAATCTTGCTTTGCAAAAAATATCAGCTGTGTACTTAGGAACATACTAGGTGATTTATATTTTAGTGTAAGTTCCTTATTTCATTGTGATCTGATAATAGTTTGTGGATCGGCACTATGAGTACCACTGAACTAAATAAAGTATCATCATGAAGTCTATATAAGGTACACTTCCACTAGCCTGAATGATTAGTCTCTTTATTAATACTCTGTTTTGTTATTTTTATTCGCATGGAAATAGGAGTTTTCTTAGGAGACATGGCTACATTTCATGAAACATAACTGCTTAGATAATGAGTAATGCCCTGCAACTAACTGGTACGGTTTCTGGTAATTAAGCTTTTTTGATTAATATATTTGTTTTAGAGTCACCAATTCTGCCATTTTTTAAAGCAAAGATTGATACTGGTATCTCCATTTTACAAATAAAATGCTGATTTTCAGAGAATGACAAAGTTGTAAATTCCTTCTAACTTTAATTTGCATAGGAAGTCTTTTGTAACACTTTTGAAGTCAACTTTTAACTCATTACTGCAGTTATTTTCTAGTGTTTCTTACTAATAGTATCTCGAAATGTCTCTTTTAGCTCCTTCCTTCAGGGCCCAGCTCCTTGCTGTTACCATGCTAGCCTCACTTGCCATTTCTTGAACTTGATGTGGGCATTCTCAGCTCAAGGCTCTGTTCATACTATTTCTTTGTGCCTAAAATTTCCTTGTCCCTCACTTTCATCCTCATCATCTTTTAAGACCAGTTCAAATTCAGCTGCTTTAAAAAAATTACCACATTTAGACTTCTTTTCTCTTTTTAATGCTTGACACTTTGTAGAGGTATTGATGTTAAAGTTATTTATGAATACATTTGTCTCCCCCACTGTGCTGTGACCCTTGGAGGATAGAGACGGTATCTTTGAATTTTTTTTCACTTTTTATTTTGTAGTAATTATAGGCTCATGGGAAGTTGCAAAATAATACAGAGAGGATTATGTATCCTTCACCCAATTTTCCCCAACAGCAACATTTTACCTAGCCATTGTACAATATCAAAACCAGAAAATTAATATTACTGTCATCTACACCACAGACTTTATTCAGTTTTAACCATGCAGCTTTGATTTTAAAAATATATATATTTATTTTTAGTTGTGGTATAACATACGTGATATAAAAATCATTTTAAGCGAATAGTACTTTGACATTAAGTACATTGACTATACTGTATGTATTGTATAACTTTTACGACTATCTATTTCCAGACTGTTTTCATAATTCCAAATCAAAACTCATACTCATTTAAAAAACAAAACTCATACTAATTTTAAAAACTCCCCATTCTCCCTTACCCCCACCCCTGGTAACCACTATTCTGCTTTCCATCTGAATTTTAACTATTTCATATAAGAGAAATCATGTAGTATTTGTCCTTTTGCATCTGGCTTATTTCATTCAGTGTAATGTCTTCATAGTTAATTCATGATGTAATAGGTACCAGCACAACACTTCTTTTTACATTGTATGATTTTATAATGTTTTCTTTCTCCATTCATGGTTGATGAACAGTTGGGTTGCTTACATCTTTTGACTATTGTGAATAATGCTGTCATGAATAGTGGTATACAAATATCTGTCTGAGTCCCTGCTTTCAGTTCCTACACATATATACCTGAGAATGGAATTTGCTGGGTCATATGAAAATTCTGTGTTTAATTTTCTGAGGAACTACCAAACTGTTTTCCACAGTGGCTGTACCATTTTACATTTACACTAACAGTGTATGAGGGTTGCTATTTCTCTGCATCCTTGCCAAAAGTTATTTTCCTTTTTTAAAAATAATAGCCATAAAGGGGTTCCAAGATGGCAGCATAGTGAGATGTGGGATTTAATTCGCCCCCCAGAGCAGCTAATAAATGGCCAGAAACAGTACAGAACAACTACTGGGGCCACATCAGTGACTGGACACACAGCGTACACCAGTCTGGACAAGCTGCACCAGCTGTGATCCCACTCAGAACAGCGAGTCCCCCAAGTTGCGGAGGCTGGCACCCCTCCCACACAGGCTGGTTCCCAGAGGGGAAAGGAAAGAGACTTTACTAACAGCAAGGGGCTGTTAAACAGCAAGCTCAACCAAACTCCAATTGTGGAATTAATTAACAAATTCTGACTACACTAAAAATAGGCCCCCATCTCAGCTGAACTTTGAGTAAAAGCTGGGGTTGCTGGGTTTTGCCCCAGTGCAGAGGGGGCAGGGCTGAGGGGAAAAAGGAAAAAAAAGAACAAAACAGAGGATCCTTTGGATAAGACTACACAAAATACTTGAAAGAGTCTGGGCCCTGAAGGAGAGGAGGGGCACATAGGATCTGGAGATGCACAGAGCAACGTACCAACTTAAGCTCTTGATTGGCAAACCCAGGAAATGGGGGTCCTGCTCTGAAAAGAATTTTATTTTATTTTCTCTTTTGTGGCTGTGTTTCTACAGCTTAACTGCTCTTTAGATACAACTGCAAGGTTTTCTAGGCTCCAACTGCCCCAGGCAAGGGTGGAATTAAGCTTGTCTGAGAGCTTGTCTAGAGGCTGAGCCTTCCCCGGGAGAGAGGTGGGACCCAGCTCATGTGTAATCTTTCACTCAAGGAATTCAGACCCCAGGGTCTGGAAAACTGAAGAAATTAAAGCCAGCCTAGAAACTCTCCTCTGTCTCAACCACGCCCCCATCAGGGAGAGTCTGCTGAAGTTAGAGGTACTGCATTACTTTATGCTGGTGGGGCCCGCAGGCAAACAAGCACCACATACTGGGCAGGATAAGAAAAACACAGAATTTAGAGGCTTCAAAGGGAAGTCTTTCAACCTACTGGGTCTCACCTTCAGGGAAAACTGACGCAGGTGACTCTTTCCTCCTGAGAGGAGGTCAGTTTGATCTGGGAAAATCTGACTGGGGTCTCTAATACCTAAGTAGACCCACATAAGGGGAAAAAAAGAGGCTCTATACAGGCAGGGCAAGAAACAAGAAAACAACTTAAAAATACTGATCTGTTAAAACCTAAGCTAGAGGGCTAGAATAAGCTGTACTGAATGTCAAAGAACAGATAGACAACAAAGTCATCTAGCAAGAAAATCCTAAGTAAAAATCTCCAGAATAAATTAATTAAGGAAATTAAATGTCTAGATGCCAGCAAAAAATAATGAATCATACTTGAAAAATTGAAGATATGGCCCAGTCAAAGGAACAAACCAACAATTCAAATGACATACAGGAGTTGAAACATTTAATTCAAGATGTTTGAACAGACATGGAAAACCTTATCAAAGATCACATCAAAGAATTGAGGGAGGATGTAAAGAAGGCAAGAGGCAAACAAAAAGAAGAAATCGAAAGTCTGAAAAAACAAATCACAAAACTTATGGGAATGAAAGATGCAGTAGAGGAGATGAAAGAAAAAACAATGGAAACTTACAATGTTAGATTTCAAGAGGCAGAAGATAGGATTAGTGAACTGGAGGACGGACCATCTGAAATCCAACAAGCAAAAGAAAATATAGGGAAAAAAATGGAAAAATATCACAGGGACTCAGGGAATTGAATGACAACATGAAGTGCATGAGTAGGTGTTGTGGGCGTCCCAGAAGGAGAAGAGAAGGGAAAAGGAGGAGAAAAACTAATGGAGGAAATTATCACTGAAAATTTCCCAACGCTTATGAAAACTTAAAATTACAGATCCAAGAAGTGCAGCGTACCCCAAGCAGAATAGATCCAAATAGATGTACTTCAAGACACTTACCAATCAGAATGTCAAATGTCAAAAGGAAGAGAGAATCTTGAAAGCAGCAAGAGTAAGGCAATCTGTTACATACAAGGGAAGCCCAGTAAGACTATGCGTAGATTTCTCAGCAGAAACCATGGAGGTGAGAAGACAGTGGTATGATGTATTTAAGATCCTAAAAGAGAAAAACTGCCAACCAAGAATTCTATATCCAGCAAAATTGTCCATCAAAAATGAGGGGGAAATTAAAACGTTTTCAGGTGAAAAGTCACTGAAAGAATTTGTGACCAAAAGACCGGCTCTGCAAGAAATCCTAAAGAGGGAACTAGGGACAGACAGGAAAAGACAGGTATGAAGAAGAATGTAGAAACGAAGACTATCAGTAAAGGTAAAAAGAGGAAAAATTAGATGTTACATTTAAATCCAAAAGGTAAAATGGTACAAAAAAGTACTGCCCTCACAGTAATATCACTAAATGTTAATGTATGAAACTCCCCAATCAAAAAACATAGACTGGTAGAATGGATGAAAAAACAAGACCCATCTATATGCTGTCTACAGGAGACAGGTTTTAGACCCAAGGATAAATATAGGTTGAAAGTGAAACATTGGAAAAAGATATTTCATGCAAACAACAATCAAAGAACAGCAGGAGTAGCTATACTAATATCCAATAAATTGGACTTCAACTGTAAAACAATTGAAAGAGACAAAGAAGACACTATGTATTAATAAAAGGAACAATTCAACAAGAAGACACAACAATCATAAATATTTATGCCCTGAGCAAGAGTGCCCCAAAATACATGAGGCAAACACTGAAAAGAGAAATAGACGTATCTACTATAATAGTTGGAAACTTCAATTCCCCTCTCATCAATGGACAGAACATCTAGACAGAGGATCAGAAACAGAATTTGAATAATACAGTGAATGAACTAGACTTAACAGACATTTATAGAACATTACACCTCACAACAGGAGGATACACCTTTTTCTCAAGTGCTCATGGATCATTCTCAAGGATAGACCATATGCTGGGTCACAAAGCAAGTCTCAATACATTTTAAAAGATTGAGATCATACAAAGTACTTTCTCAGATCATAAAGGAATGAAGTTGGAAATCAGTAATAGGCATAGGGCCAGAAAATTCACAAATATATGGAGGCTCAACAACATACACTTAAACAACCAATGGGTCAAGGAAGAAATTACAAGAGAAATCAGTAAATATCTCGAGGCAGATGAAAATGAAAACACAACATATCAAAATTTATGGAATGCAGTAAAGGTAGTGCTAACAGGGAAATTTATTACCCTGAATGCCTATATCAAAAAGAAAGTAAAAAATGAGGAACTAACTGTGCACTTGGAAGAACTAGAGAAAGAACAGCACACTAACCCCAAAGCAAGCAAAAGGAAAGAAATAACAAAGATTACAGCAGAAATAAATGAAATTGATAACATGAAAACAATTGAGAAAAACAACAAAACCATAAGTTGGTTCTATGAGAAAATCAATAAGATTGATAAACCCTTAGCAAGGTTGACAAAAGGAATAAGAGAGAGGATGCAAATAAAAAAAAAAATTAGAAATGGAAGAGGAGACATAACATTGACCCTGCAGAAATAAAGGAGGTAATGAGAAAATACTATGAACAACTTTATGCTAATAAACTAGACAATGTAGATGAAATGGACAACTTCCTAGAAAGGTATGGGCAACCAATATTGACTCAAGAAGAAATAGGTGACCTCAACAAACCAGTCACAAGTAAAGAAATTGAATTAGTCGTTAAGAAGCTCCCAAAAGAGAAAAGTCCAGGACTAGATGGCTTTGCATGTGAATTCTACCAAACATTCAAGAAAGAATTAGTAACCAATCCTGCTCCAACTCTTCAAAATTTTGAAGGGGGAAGGCTACGTAACTCATTCAGTGAAGCCAACATCATCCTCATACCAAAGCCAAAGATACTACAAGAAAAGAAAATTACAGACCAATCTCTGTAATGAATATAGATACAAAACCCCTCAACAGAATTCTTGCAAATTGAATTCAGCAGCACATTAAAAGAGATATACACCATGACCAAGTAGGATTCATCCCAGGTATGTAAGGATGGTTCAGCATAAGAAAATCATTAATGTAATGTACCATATCAACAAATCAAAGCAGAAAAACCACATGATCATCTCGATTGATGTAGAAAAGGCATTTGACAAAATTCAACATCGTTTCTTGTTGAAAACACTTCAAAGGATAGGAATAGAAGGGAACTTCCTCAACATGATGAAGGGAATATATGAAAAACCCACAGCTAGCATCATCCTCAATGGAGAAAAGCTGAAAACTTTCCCCCTAAGAATCGGAACAAGACAAGGATGTCCACTATCACAATTGTTATTCAAGATTGTGTTGAAAGTTCTAGCCAGAGCACTTAGACAAGAAAAAGAAATACAAGGCATTAAAATTGGAAAGGAAGAAATAAAACTCTCACTGTTTACAGAGGATATGATACTAGATGTTGAAAACCTCAAAAAGTCCACAGCAAAACTACTAGAGCTAATAAATGAGTACAGGAAAGTGGCAGGTTACAAAATCAACACTCAGAAATCTGTAGTGTTTCTATACACTAGTAATGAACGGTCTGAGGGGGAAACCAAGAAAAAAAAATTCCATTTACAATTGCAACCAAAAGAATAAAATATTTAGGAATAAATTTAACTAAGGATGCAAAAGACCTATAGAAAGAAAACTACAAGAAATTGTTAAAAGAAATCACAGAAGACCTAAATAAATGAAAGGGCATACTGTGTTCATGGATTGGAAGACAAAATATAGTTAAGATGTCAGTTCTACCAAATTGATTTATAGATTCAATGTAATACTAATTAAAATACCCAAAGCTTACTTTTCAGAAATAGAAAAACCAATAACCAAATTTATCTGGAAGAGCAGGGTGCCCTGAATAGCTAAAGATATCCTGAGATAGAAAAATGAAGCTGGAGGTCTCACACTCCCTGATTTTAAGGTGTGTTTTGTTCAGTGGTCAAAACAACATGGTACTGGCATAAAAATAGATATACTGACCAATGGAATCGAATAGAGTGTTCAGGTATAGACCCTCTTATCTGTGGACAATTGATCTTTGATAAGGCAGTCAAACCAACTCACCTGGGACAGAACAGTGTATTCAATAAAAGGTGCTTGGAGAACTGGGCATCCACATGCAAAAGAATGAAAGAGGGTCCATAGTTCATACCCCTATACAAAAATTAACTCAAAATGGATCAAAGACCTAACCATTAGATCAAAGACCATAAAACTTTTAGAAGAAAATGTAGGGAAAGATCTTATACTAGGAGGCGGTTTCCTAGATCTTACACCCAAAGCATGAGCATTGAAGAAAGAAATGGATAAATGGGAACTTCTCAAAATTAAAACACTTTTGTGCATCAAAGAACTTCATCAAGAAAGTAAAAAGACAGCCTACACAATGGGAGACAATATTTGGAAACAATATATCAGATCAGGGTCTAGTATCCAGAATATATAAAGGAATTGCTCAACTCAAGAACAAAAAGACAAGCAACAATTACAAAATGGGCAAAAGACTCGAACAGACACTTCTCAGAAGAGGAAATAAATACAAATGGCAAAAAGGCACATGAAAAGATGCTCAACTTCCCTGGCTATTAGAGAAATGCAAATCAAAACCACAATGAGATAATCTCACACCCACCAGAATGGCCATTATCAATAAAACAAAACAACAAGTGCTGGAGAGGATGTGGAGAAAGAGGCTCACTTATCCACTGTTGGTCGGAATGTGAAATGTTACAACCGCTGTGGAAGGCATTTTGGTCGTTCCTCAGGAAGCTAAGTATAGATTTACTATTTGATCTGGCAATACCATTGCTAGGTATCTATTCAGAAGACATGAGGGCAAGGACATAAATGGACATTTGCACACCAGTGTTTATAGCAGCATTATTTACAGTTGCCAAGAGATGGAAACACCCCAAATGTCCATCAGACGAGTGGCTAAACAAGCTGTGGTATATACATATGATGGAATATTATGCAGTTGTAACACAGAATAAAGTCATGAAGCATGTAACGACACGGATGGACCTTGAGGATATTATGCTGACTGAGATTAACCAGAAACAAAAGGAGAAGTGCTGTATGGTCTCACTGATATGAATTAACATTAATGAATGAACATGGAGAATTTCATTTAAGAACAGAGGCCATCATGAGATAGAAATAGGTTAGATTTGGGGTAATTGGAGCTGAAGGGATACATACTGTGTAACAGGACTGATTATAAAAATTCAGAAATGGATAGCAGAATACTATGTAATTGTAGCACAATAATGTTAGTACACTGAATGAAGCTGAAAGTGAGAATGATAGAGGGAGGAGGGCTGAGGGCACAAATGAAACCAGATGGAAAGATAAAACAATTGATTTGAACAGTGAATAAAAAAGTATTTGCAAAGTCCCCTTGGGGGATAGGCGAGCAAGAGGGAAAATTCAACTTCCCCATTTGGAGAATTCTTGATATTCCTGCAAGCAGTCAAAACAAGCAAATCAGTAGGCCGAGCCCTTAACCTTGTGGTTTGTTCGTATGAAAGTTATCCCTGCAAAGGATAAAGCCTACTTGTGAAGCCTACTTAAAATTAGGCCTAAGAGTCATCCCCAGAGAACCTCTTTTGATGCTCAGATGTGGCCTATGTCTTTCTCAGCCAATGTGGCAAGCAAACTCACCGCCCTCCCCCCTCTATGTGGGACATGACTCCCAGGGCTGTAATCCTCCCTGGCAATGTGGGACAGAAGTCCTAGAATGAACTGGGACTCAGCAGCAAGGGACTGAGAAAACCTTCTCCACCAAAAGGGAGAAGAGAGAAATGAGACAAAATAAAGCATCGGTGGCTGAGAGTTTTCAAACAGAATCGAGAGGTTATCCTGGAAGTTATTCTTATGCATATTAAATTGCGTAATTTAAAGATATCCCCTTTTTATTTTAAGGTGTGTTAAAGAGGCTAGAGGGAAGTGTGTGAAACTGTAGAGTTGTGTTCCATTAGCCATGTATCTTTAAGATGATTGTATGATACAACTTTCACAGTGTGACTATGTGAGTGTAAAAACCTTGTGTCTGATGCTCCTTTTATCTACGATATTGACAGATGAGTAAAAAAATATGGATTAAAAATAAGTGAATAATATGGGGAATAAGTGTTAAAATAAATAGAGTAGATTGAAATACTAGTGAGCAATGAAAGGGAGTGTAAGGAGTATAGAAAAAAATAGGGGGAACAAAGGTTAAAATATATTGAGTAGATGGAAATACTAGTGGTCAGTGAGAGGGAGTGGTATGGGGTATGATATGTATGAGTTTTTTCTTTTTATCTCTTTTTCTGGAGTGATGCAAATGAAAAAAAAGAAAAGAAAAACTAACAATGCAAAAAAAAAATAACCATTATTTTGGGTGTGTAATGATATCTCTTTTTTTTAGTTTTCATTTCTCTAATGGCTAATAATATTGAGCATATTTTCATATACTTCTTGGCCACTTGAAAATATTCTTTGGAGGAATGTCTCTTTAAATCCTTGGCCCATTTTTGTTATTAAGTTGTAAGGGTTCTTTATGTATTCTGGATATTAACCCTTATAAGTTATATGATTTCCAAATATTTTCTCCCATTCTGTAGGTTGTGCTTTCACTGTCTTGATAATATCTTTTGATGCACATTTTTAATTTTGATGAAGTCCATTTTATCTATTTGTTCTTTTGTCACTTATGCTTTTGGTGTAAAATCTAAAAACCCTTTGCCTGCTACGAAGTCCTGAAGATATTTCCCTATGGATGGGGGTGGTAGCCACTGCACGGAATTTCATATATGTGAAATTCATGTATATTTACCAGAGTTTATCAGCTTCTTCCCCTAGCTCTTCCCAGGATGGTGTACAGTGTTCCACTAGACTCCAGTGTTTCAAAATAATTGTTTCAGACAGTTCCTGCCAGTTGTGGAGGGACTGATTCCTTGAGCTTCCTACTATACCATGTTTTCCCAACTTTGATTTTTAAAATAACAAAAGTAATATATACCTACTGTAGTGCATGAAAAATAGATGAAAATAAATCATCCATAATATCACCACTTGGATATAACCACTTTAACATATCACAGTAGACTTTTCTTTGTACCTTTGTGACTAAAAATCTGTTTTTATTTGTTTACTGTATAAAATGGAATTCGATAATACATTGTTTTGTCACCTTTAAAAATATATATTTTTATGTGGAGCTATGATCTGAATCTCAATAAGAACTGATGTAAAATAAGAATTCTTACAGCGTATACGCTGTTAATCTCAGAGGGATGACTGAGGAAAGTAGGTCACAGCAGCTGAAGAGGTCAACCCTTGAGCAAGGAGGGAGAGAAGAGGTATGAAGCTCTAAGGCTGGGCTGTCTACTAGGACATCATTGAGGGTTGCAACTTTCTAGGCATCCCAGTTGAAATTACATCGCATGAATTCAAGAAATCAGACTAAGTCATTGGACACAGTATAAAGTTGATAGATAAAGAAAGTACTAGTTAATTTAGCAGAGGCCTGAGTCTTTCTCTTTTTATTTCTTGTCTTTAGGAGAGAAGCCTTTCCTTTGTGAAGCTCAAGGGTGTGGCCGTTCCTTTGCTGAGTATTCTAGTCTGCGAAAACATCTGGTGGTTCACTCAGGTACTAGAATGGGTGTCCTTTGCAGATTGCAAGAAAGGTGAAGAACCAAAAGGTTGTTGTGATGGTGGGGTTAATAAGGAAATCTTAAACAAAACTCTTCACATAAAGATAAAGCTTCCTCCTCATCATGACAGAATCAGAAATCAAGGGCTTTGATATAATTACTTTCACAAGGTCTTAAAATCAGGAGAAAGACATCTAATTGTCCTTTTTATTTCAGCTATGCCATTGAACTGCTTTTTTATCCCGAACTTTTTCTGAGGAGAGAGGAAATTTGCTTGGCATTGTGCTGGGTGCTTTATAAGTGACATCAAATATGGATCCTGTTCTTCAGGTCAGAAGAAAGGATTTATATCAGTGACAGCAGCCCCTGTAAAATTACTACCCTCTGATAATGAGCCTTTTTTAGTCACCATTATCCATTTTGGCAGAAAATAAGCCTTTACAGCTTTAACGACAAATCTTCTCATTCCCTAACATGTAGTAGAGGAGAGAGGAATAAGATTTGGTGACTCATTTTCTGTTTTGGAGCCTTGGATTAATTCTCTGTAATTCTGTCAGCTTGCACACTTTATGCAAATGAACTGGTCTTTCAGAATATCTGAGCATATTCCACTGCAGCCAGACCTTGTAAGCTCAATGGAAAAGCTGAAGTGATATCCTCCCTTCCCAGCACCATTCCCAAACAGAAGTCACATACAGACCAGGGAGAATCTATGTCTTGTTAGAGAGAATGTTTATCATGGGACATAGTAAGTTATAGTGAAAGGAAGGCTAGAAAGGTAGCTTAAGAAAGACTTAATGAGAAGTTTTGTGTTATGTTTATTTATTATGTTATCATAGTAATTTTTTTTTTAAAGATAGGAAAAAGGTCTAAAATGTCAGGATGGAGATCTTGTAGAGCTTACTGAAGGTACTGTCTATGAGAACTCTGGTTAAACTGGCAGTGATGCATAAGCTGGGTTTAACTAGAGAGGGAGGCAGGGAGAAAGGGGAGGAAGAAGAGAAAGGGAGAGAGAGAAGAGGTTAGGGAAGTGTTGAGAGAGATGATGAGGGTTTGTGGGAGCCTGCAGAGTAGCTCATAAGCTTCTGAGGGTTAGAAAATTCTTGACATGTGGTAGGTTTTCAGAATTAGTTAACTGACTGAAAGAACCAGTTTGAAGGGTTGGGAAGCAGCAGTGTGTGAGGACCCACCTGAAAGTATGAGAGTAGATGTTATAACTTTTGCGTAGACCTGTGCAGATTTCATGACTCCCCTCCAGTATTGCTCAAGAATCTAAAAACTGGATTGGAGAACATAGGCCATGGAGGTTACTCAGAGCTAGGACTTACCAAAGCAGAAATGAATTCATTGTTCTAGAATGGACGCAGGTAATTGTCAAAATGGCTGTTTGTGGGTAGCGAAAGGAAGTCAGAGAAGGAGGAATGGAGAGAAGAGACCAGGTTATTTTGATGAGAATAGCAGTGTTATTCAGTGGGCCTGAGGGAGTTGGAAAGGTATAATCAAAGATGTGAATTTCAGAGTTGAAGTCTTAGGGGGATGAAGTAGTTTTTTATGTGATGATAAGCTCTAAGCAGAAGTGGTAAAGCCTAAGAGCTAAATGTGAACTTCAGATGTGTTTAGCTTGGCCTGTGTAGTGTTTTTATTGTATTTTATTATGTAACATTTCAAAATTATACGAAAACGTTTTCTAACATAAAAAGGCTGTTATCATACCTGTCAAAATTAGTGATAATTCCTTGGTTTCAGCTCATACCCAGTCCAGCCAACTTCATCTTTTTCCAGTTGTTTCAAAATGTCTTTGGTTTGTTTAAAGCACCATCCAAGAAGGTTTAATATGGTACTTGGTTAACAAGTCTTCTTTAATCTAGCTCTATCTTACACTTTTTTTTTATGCCATAGGCTTGTTGCAGAACAGCCAGTTGGGTCATATAGAATGTCGCATATTGTTGCTTTCTTGATTTGCTTCCTGTATTTCCTATAAATGGACGTAATCTCTAAAGTCTTGCTTAAATTCAAGTTCAGAATTTTTGGCAAATTTGGATCACATCAGGAGGCAACACAGTGCTTGGTGTTCAAAATTGAACAGTGAGTTCAGGTGGTATATTAATTTGTTAAAGCTGCCAGAATACAAAAGGGAATGTATTAAGTTGCAAGTTTACAGTTTAAGGCCATAAAATGCACAGACTAAGGCATCCTGAGAAAGGTGCCTTAACTCCATAGAAAGGGCTAATGATCTTCGGGGTTTCTCTCTCAACTGAGAAGGCACATGGCAATGTCTGCTAGCTTTCTCTACCCATTTCTTTAAATGGGGTCCTGTGGAGATGTTTTCTTTCTGCATCTCCAAGTGTCTTTAGCTGTGTGGGCTCTGAAGCTTTCTCCAAAATGGTTCCCTCTTAAAAAACTCTAGTAAGTGACCCACCTTGAATGGGTGGAGACACATCTCCATGGAAACCACTTAATCAGAAGGTCCCACCCACAATTGGATGAGTCCTATCTCCATGGAAACAACTTAATCAACAAGATCCCACTCAGCAATATTGAATAAGGATTAAAGAAAATGACTTTTCTGGAGTATGCAACAGCTTCAGACCAGCACGAGTAATGATAACCTAATCCCTCCACTGTAAAGTTCTCTATCGTTCACAGGGGCTATCTAATGATTTATATGGGAAAGGCAGGATAAATATATAATTCTTTTCTTTTAATTCAAAGTTTCAGAATAAGGAACTGGTGCCCTTTTCATTTCCACATAATTTTAGAATCAGCTTGTCAGTTTTCTACCAAAAACATTATAGGGATTGCATTGATTGAATCTATAGGAGAAATTGCCATTGTAACACTTGAGTGTTACAATCTATGAACATGGAATATCTCTCCATTAATTTAGATCTCTAATTTCTTCTCTGAACAAAATTTTATACTTTTCAGTGTACAAGTCTTACACATCTTTTGTTAAATTTGTTGCTAAGTATTTTCTTTTTGATGCTATTGTGAATGGAATTGTTTTCTTAATCTCAGTTTTATATTGTTCATTGTTGGTATATAAAAAATGCAGTTAAATTCTGTATATTGATCTTATCGCCTTGGTAAACTCATGACTTTGAGTTGATTGAGGGCTCAGCCTACTAAATTGGTTGTCCCCCCCTGCTGGTAAAAATATCAAGTCTTGTCCAGGTGGGAAAGTTGAATATTTTCTCCTTTCTCCCCAGTTCCCCAAGGTGACTTTGTAAATACTGTTTTATTCTCTGCCTAGATTACTCTGGGATATATTGGGGCATTACACTAACCTGTACAAACCAACAAGATCTCATGCCCTATTCCATATCTGATCTCTGTGCTTTTGACATGAGTCATTAGTCTTCTATAGCTTCTTTGCTTTCTGGTATAAGACGATATCCCAGGTTCATCTTACATATTTCCTGCCCCATACTTGATATCAGCCATTCCTCCAAGTAACCCTGGTGTCTTTTAGTGGATACCACAATGTGTGTGCTATGTGTCCTCATTGCTGTTAGGTTGTTATTACTTCTAACCCTTTTAAATGACCATGGCTAGAGAAAGTATGGTGTATTTTTTTGTTTGTTTTTTTAGTTTTCCTCTGATACCGGAGGCTTGGTTTTATTGTGCAGCTTTCTTTTTCCTCAGTGACATGCCATAGGCTGTGGTGGCTGCACATGGTCACAGAACAGGACAGGGCCACTGGGCAAGGAGCTAGAAAAAGTATTTTTAAAAAGAAAACAATCAGTTCATGCTGATATTTCCAATTTAACTTTTTTAAAAAAAACTTATTTATTATATAGTGTAACATACATTCAAAGCAAAGAAATAAAAAAGGAATAGTTTTCAAAACACTCTTCAATAAGTAGGTAGAGGACAGATCCCAGAGTTTGTCATGGGCTACCATACGATCCTCTCAGATTTTTCCTTCTAGTTTCTCCAGAATATAGGAGGCTAGAAGGAGTAAATATTTTTTTATCACCACAGTCGACTTTTTTCTTTCTTTTTTGTGAAAAATAGCATACAAAAACAATAAATTGCAAAGTTTAGCACCACAGTTAGTTGTAGAACGTATTTCAGAGTTTGATATGGGTTACAGTTCCACACTTTTAAGTTTTTACTTCTGGGTGCTCTAAGATACTAGAGACTAAAAGAGATATCGGTTTAATGATTCAGCAATCATATTCATTTGTTAAATCCTATCTTCTCTGTATAACTCCACCATCACCTTTGATCTTTCTATCCCTCTCTTTAGGGGTGTTTGGGCTATGGCCATTCTAACTTTTTCTTGTTGGAAGCGGCTGTCAATAATATGGGGTAGAGAGATGGAATTATCTGATGTTCTAGAGAGGCTGGGCCCTCTAGGTTTCAGGACTTATCTGGTCCAGGGACCCATCTGGAAGTTGTAGGTTTCTGGAAAGTTACTCTAGTGCATGGAACCCTTATGGAATCTTATATATACCCTAGATATTCTTTAGGATTGGCAGGAATGGTCCTGGTTGGGGGTTGGCAGGTTATGATAGGTAGCAAGGTCTAACTGAAGCTTGTGTAAGAGCAGCCTCAAGAGTAGCCTCTCAACTCTATTTGAACTCTCTCTGCCATGGACCCTTTATGAGTTACATTCTTTCCCCCCTTTTGGTGAGGATAGAATTGTTGATCCCATGGTGCCAGGGCCAGACTTATCCCTGAGAGTCATCTCCCATGTTGCCAGGGAGACTTTCACCCCTGGATGTCATGTCCCACGTATGGGCTGGGCTCAGAGAGGAATGGACAGTGACTGCTAATGGGTATGGGTTTTCTTCTTAAGGTGAAGAAAATGTTCTGGAATTAGTGGTAATAGTTGCACAATTCTGTGACTACACTACGAATCACTGAATTGTATACCCTTAAAAGGGCTAATTATAGCATGTGCATTACATCTGAATAAGACAATATATAGGGAAAAGAGAAAAGAAAAGTGAAAAAATTAATCTGCATGTCTGTATTTGCAAAAAGAAGCAAAGGAAAATAAACTAAAAAGAAATTAAGCCAGTTGCCTGCAAGGGAAGGGAAGAGAAAAGTACAAAGGGACAGAAACAGAAGCACGGCTTGTTTGAATATACCTAGTTTTGACTTTAAATATCAAAAAGAATAAAATTAAATCAAAAAAAGAAAAATTTTGTTAACATTTGAAAAAGAAACTTGCAGAGTTGGGCTTAGAGAGCATGAGGCCACATCCGAGCAACAAAAGAGGTCCTCAGAAGTAAGTTTTAGACATACCTGTAGGTAGACTAAGCTTCTCCACTACCTATGTAAGCTTCACAAAAGTAAGCCTGAAGATCAAGAGCATGGCCTATTAATTTAGGTGCCCCTACAGTTAGACAATTTTCAGTTTTTTTGTTTTTATACCTTAGACCTTTTTTCTTTACACTGAAAATCTGGGCTCCTAACATTAATGTAATTACTATTGTTTCAAAATAATAATGCCAATATTATTTACCAATAAGTAGTCTGCAGGTTTAAGTTTAGGATTTTTTTTTGCACCTGTATTTATTCTGAGAATGTATCTATTAAGGATATATAGTCAAAATACTATGTTTAAATACCCTTTAAATAATTGTGGGGTTTTTTTGGTATGATTATGTCACTAGCCTGATACAATGATAGGTTCCTTTGTTTCAGTTTCTTTTTCAAATGTTAACAAAATTTTTCTTTTTTTGATTTAATTTTATTCTTTTTAATATTTAAAGTCAAAACTAGGTATATTCAAACAAGCCGTGCTTCTGTTTCTGTCCCTTTGTACTTTTCTCTTCCCTTCCCTTGCAGGCAACTGGCTTAATTTCTTTTTAGTTTATTTTCCTTTGCTTCTTTTTGCAAATACAGACATGCAGATTAATTTTTTCACTTTTCTTTTCTCTTTTCCCTATATATTGTCTTATTCAGATGTAATGCACATGCCATAATTAGCCCTTTTAAGGGTATACAATTCAGTGATTCGTAGTGTAGTCACAGAATTGTGCAACTATTACCACTAATTCCAGAACATTTTCTTCACCTTAAGAAGAAAACCCATACCCATTAGCAGTCACTGTCCATTCCTCTCTGAGCCCAGCCCCTGGCAACCACTGATCTGCTTTCTGTCTCTATGGATTTGCTTATTCTATACACTACATATGACTGGGATCACGTAATATGTGACCTTTTGTGATTGCTTCTTTCAGTTAGCACAGGTTTTTCAGGGTTTGTCCACATTGTAGCTGTGTCCCTACTTCATTTATTTATTTATTTATTTATTTTGCATAGGCAGGCACCTGGAATCAAACCTGGTCTCTGCCATGGCAGGTGAGAACTCTGCCACTGCACCATTGCCTGCCCCTTCATTTATTTTTATGGCTGAAAAATAACTCCACTGTATGGATATACTAGTTTGCTTATCTGTTCATCAATTGATGAATTTTTGGGTTGTTTCCACTTTTTCACTATTATGAATAATGTTATGAACATTCATGTATATGCTTTTGGATGAATATGTTTTCATTTCTCTTCGGCATATACTGAGGAGTAGAATTGCTGGGTCATCTGGAAGCTATGTTTCATTTTTGGGGGAACTGCCAAATGGTTTTCTGAAGTAGCTGTATCATTTTACATTCCTGCCAGCAATGTGTTTACACTTCTCCACTTCCTCAACAACGCTTGTTATTATTTGTCTTTTTTGTTATAGTCATCCTGGTAGGTGTGACTCCATTGCTTTCCTACATAAAAGTAACGAAATTCTATGCTTTTTTTTTCTTTTAACCTAATAATATATCTTGGAGTCATTCCATATCAGCATATAGAAATTTTCCTCATTCCTCTTTACGCTGCATGGTAGTCCACCATGTTTATACTGCAGTTTTATTCAGTTAGTCTTCTGTGATGAATATTTGGGTTATTTTCTGTCTTTATTTTAAATAGTGCTGTAGTGAATAATCCTGTGGGTAGATTATTTCAAATTTTGCCACTGAACTTTACAAAAAATCCCTGGAAGTAGAATTCCCAGATCAAAGAGCAAATGGTAGTTTTACTCAATACTACCAGATTGAGCTGTGATATTTTGTATTCCTTTCAGCAATGCTGATTGCTACACAGTGTTTCTGTTTACTGTGACTTGGGAACCAACATTTACAAATCAGGTTTTATACTTAAATATCCTCATTGCCATCTTTTTTTGTTTGCTGAAGCAGCTGGAATGCAATATACCAGAAATGGACTGGTTTTTTCAATGGGGATTTATTAGGTTACCGTTCTAAGACCATGCAGATTTCTAAATTAAGGCATCAAGAGGAAGATACCTTCTTTGGGGAAAGGGTACTGGCATCTGGGGTTCCTCTGTCATGCGGGAAGGCACATGGCAGTGTCTCCTGAGCCTTCTCACCCAAAATGTTCCTGGGCTACAGTGGGACCTTGATTTTTTTCTCCTGAAGAATTTCTGTCTAAATTCTTTCTCTCCGTGAGCTCTCTTAAAGGACTCCAGTAAAGGATTAAGACTCACCTTGAATTGAGTGCATCCCACCTCCGTGGAAACAAACTGTCAAAAGGCCTGCCCGACATTTGGTGAAGCAAAATAAGCCAGAAACAAAACAGCAATTATTGTATGGTCTCATTTAGAAAATACTTCTAAGAATACTTCTAAGAAAACAGGGGACTAGAGTATAAGCTCTTAGAGCAGTCATATTTAGTCCTGAATGGTAATTGTTATTTCTGGATTTTGAGAGGTTGTTTTATATATCTATAACCTGGTATTTAGTGATAAGAATGTAGCCAATCAGGTCGGGATTAAGGTAATTCAGAACACAGGGGCAAGGAAGACATTGTCTATATTTTATAACCTCTTAGTAAGAAGCTATAAAAGGTTTTTAACCATCTGAGTAATATGCCTAGATGACAGAGATTTTATGTCTTATCAGACCAGTGTACTTACTGATATGTATGTTGAACATCCTTTTTCCTTATTGTTTTAGACAGTTCCTCCTGACTTAACAAAAAAATTGTCTTTCTAAAATCATGTTAACTTCTGTTTATTTACTTTCAAACTTTTATGTCACCTTGAGATTCCACCCACAATAGATCTGCCCCCACAAGAATGGGTTAAAATAACAGTCTTTTCTAGAGTACATAACAGAGTCAAACCAGCACACATCTTCTCTAAAAAAAAAAAAAAAAAAAAAAAGCAACAACAAATAATAGGATCTGGCATTGCTAGGCCTAAATTTACATATGCAGCAGTTAGTAAGAACTGAGTAAAGCTTCCCCTTTATGGAGAAGGTACTTTAGGTTACTACATGGTCCATCTGGCCATTTCACTCCTTATGCTACCTATCAGGCATGCATTTTGACCTCTGCTCTAAGTGGTTGTCTGTATAGGTAGATTGGAGATTGAGAGTTTGGTGCTTGAGGACATAGAAGACACTTGAGATCATTGTGTTAGAAAAGCTACCAATATGAATGGTGAAGATCCTAAGAGTGGTGATAGGTATTTTCTATACCTGTAAGAGGATATTGTGAACCCAGGGTTAGTTGGAATCCATGAGGAAGGTACTTGTCTTAGAGGTTCATGGAATTCTGTATCTGAAAAGGAAAGTACGTTAATACTCTGTGTGTCTGGTATGATCCCATACCAAAGAGGTTGTTATGTGAATGCAGTAGTGCAGTGGGTCTGGAAAGGACTGGAGACTGACAGCAGTGAATTTGCTAAGCCCTCCCGGCATATTCTTCCTGCCTTCCCCCATGTACTAAAGATTGAGATACCAGTATTGTGTTAGTTTAACATTGTCTGGGCCTCTCCATCTAGGTCTAGAGAATGTTCTTTTGCTGTCAGGAATGTACCTCGTCTTTTTGACTGCCCTGTCTTAACATGATCCCTATTTCAGGAGAGAAGCCTCATCAGTGCCAAGTCTGTGGGAAGACCTTCTCTCAGAGTGGGAGCAGGAATGTGCACATGAGAAAGCATCACTTGCAGATAGGAGCATCTGGGAGTCAAGAGCAGGAGCAGACTGGTGAGAAGAGTGGGCACAGTGAAGGGCTGTGTCTTCTAGGTTCAAAAAACCAGTTAACTGGCCTGTGTGGTTATTTGGAAATTTTCTGATTCTGTTTAGGATAGAGAGACTTGGCCTCATTTGGTGGTTCTCAAAAAAGGAGAATTACCTACAAGCTTTTAAACATATATATTCCTGTGGCTTATTCCCCTCCCCCCAAACAAAACAAAATAGTCTGATAGGTGAGATTATTTGGAAGATCTCAGAATTTTAAAAGTTCCCCCTAGTGAGTAGTGAGTAGTTGATGGTAATTAATTGAGTGCTAATCTAGTAATCAGCATTTGTGTATCACTGTGATAAAGATTTCTATAAAACAAGGGTTTAAGCATCTTTTACCTCTGAATCATGATTTTCCCTAACCTAAATTTGATAGCTTTTTAATTCTTTTTCTTTTTCCATGTCCTGCCTTAATCAGTTATTTCATTCCAAATACTCCTTTGTGAGAATCCACCTATCCTGTTTCATATGCTAATTCTTCAGTTGCTGATCACAGGTAAAAATATTGTTCCTAAGGCTCAGTCCTTCCTCTCTAGTTTTATTCTTTTTTTCTCCAAAGTAGGTGGCACTCAAGATATAGAAGGTTGACTTCTAGTTCTATAGAGGGCCAGCTTCCTTGTGAAGGAAAATGAGGACCAGGCACAGCCTTAAAAGAGGTTGACTGCTGTATGTCTCTCACATCCTATTCTTTGTGCAGCTGAGCCACTAATGGGCAGTAGTTTGCTTGAAGAGGCTTCAGTACCCAGTAAAAACCTGGTGTCTATGAATTCCCAGCCCAGCCTTGGTGGAGAAACCTTGAATCTACCAAATACCAATTCTGTCCTGGGAGTTGATGGTAAGACGTTCGACTCTCCTTTATTTGGGAATAAGGGACTGCAACCAGAGCCAAAGAGTGGGGTAGTTTCCAAAACAGTAGATTTAATTAATTTCATTTCTTCTGAGAGGCTTTGTTTGGTATGATTGTGTGGCATTTGTGTTCTTTATTTCTGGGATGGATAAGGTGGATTGTTAAAAAAAATTGTCATTGAAATGATGTAATAAAAGAAAAAAGAAAAAGTGTAAAAAGATATCTATAATTTTAGCATCCTTGACAAATTATTTTTTATCTTTCCTATTGCAGTTATGGAAGAACTTAACTCTTAAAACATTTTAACAGGATATGACCATGTTTTACAGAGGAGATATAAAGCAATTTCTTAAAGCCTTTAAAAAGAAGCCATGTCTTCTAGAAAAAAGAAAGGGCTCTCTAGGAAAGTTATTCCTCACTAATATAGAAATTTCACCAAAGTTACTAATCCAGGCTCTCTTTTCTGAAAAACTTAACAGGTGAGGTCAGCGTCTATTATTCAGTGCCTACTATGTGCTTGGCACCATGGGAAAGTCAAAAGTAGAGACAGGAACTTTAAAATCTGGTAGAGAAGACAAAAATTACATATGGGAAGCAACATTGAGTAAATAGTTACAAGCAAACATTAAATTAAATGATAAATTATATGGTATAGTATGGAAGATCAGTATGAACAAGAAAGGCCCTAGAAGAAACTCTGAATTTCTTCAAGAGATAAGGGCTACACCTGTGTACTGTTCACAGACTGTTTTCTTTGTTTTGTTTCCTACTAAGAACATATGTTAAGTCTGAGATCCTGGTTTTGTTACCTATCCTACTAAGTGACCATGTTTATATAACTTCACCATGGAGCCTCTAAGGCCCAGAGTGTGCTGCCACAATGAGCCTCCTCTCTTTCATTAGTGGTCATTAGTGGATAACTAAAGCATGAACCATGGAAATTGTCTGGAGCTAGTTTACTAGCCCTGAAGAAGAAAGTCTCAAGGGAGGAAGGGCCACAGAGTAGGAACTTTGGAGCCAGGCTTAACTTAGCTTTTGCTCTGCTTATATTAAAATATTTATATCCTTAGTGAACACTTTAAGGGTTGGCTCTGGTTCCCTGATCTGCCTACCTGAGCAGCTTTTACCATGTTTCATATGCAATTTTAATCTCAGTAACAATGCTCAAGCCATATTACTTAAAGTTGATATGTAAAAAACTGGTCAACTCTTCTGTCAAGATTTCTTGCATTTTCTACATCCCCTTCCCCCTTGCCACTTTTGCAATACTCTCCACATCACCAATAATGATTATCAGACAGGAATTAATTTGGAAGAAATAGAGGAATGTAGAATTCAGTTTTTGAGGAAGTAATTTTCAGAGTCCTTAATGAGAGGCTTGATAAAGTAGGTAGATAAATCTTTGGATTTATTTTTCAATGAAACACTGTTCTGTTGTTTCACAGAGGTGCTTGCTGAAGGATCCCCTCGTCCCCTGTCTTCAGTGCCTGATGTGACACATCACTTGGTGACCATGCAGTCAGGGAGGCAGTCATACGAGGTTTCTGTCTTAACTGCAGTAAATCCACAGGAGGTAAAACTGTCTCTTGTTCTTACTTAAATTCTGTGGATATCAATGTGGAAAGTAGTTGAAAATCTACTTTAGAGGCTCTGAAAAGAAAAAAAAATTATACAACTGTCATTTCCTGGAAACTTTTATTAGAATATCTCACTTTAAGCTAAGCCTGAGTCCAGCTCTGAAAGGCTCTTGAGTGTAAAGGTTTCCTGCACTAGGAGATTTGGTCAGTCACAGCTGGGATTTTCATCCTTAAAGAGCTCATTTACACATTCCTTAATGAATGGTATTTACTCCCATTGTTGTTGTTTGCTTCACTGTGAGAAGAGGATGCTGCTTTTATTTTTATAAGGAAAGTAACATCTAGGGACAAAGTGGTCCCTGGGCAAAAAAGTTAGTGGCAAAATCATTTAAAATAATCATTGTTCAGTCTGCCAGATTCATATGTCTGGATGAAAGTAGTCTGAACTAACTGGGCATATAGGAATTTGTTCACTTATTTGTTGATTGCATAACCATCATCTAAACCAAAGAGAGGCTTTAGATTTATTCTAAACATCCGTAACAATTATGGTCTTGGCTCTGATCTAGAAAACAAAATGTAAAACGGTCAGATTTCTAGACTCTGAGGATATTGTAATGACCTTGTGACACACAGTGGTGACATGCAAGTGGAATGACCTCATCACAAGCTCATTTCATATGCACAAGCTTCTGTCAAAATCTGTGGTAGCCCAGATCCCTTCAGCATTACAATATCTTTCACAGTCTTCTCCCATCTTTGTCCCCTTTCCTTTCATTATAAGCTTTATATCACAATAAGCTGTTACAGCATTCAAATAGCTCTGCATTCTATAGTGAATATTCTCAGTTAATTTGTAATATTTCTGGGGTTATCCAGGACCACAGGGACAGACATGTTAATGCCTCTGCCAAGACCTTTCCCTGTATCTAGCACTGTGACCCAGGGTCTAAGCCTTGCTTGTATTATATTGAAAGTTTTTACTATTGGTAACATTGGTTTTTCCCTAGGTTACTTTCTCATGGTTACAGTTTTGCAACTAATTATGTCTCATCTGTGGAGCCTTCCTCTTTCTCCTCTGCTTTTACCCTTTTTATTAACATTTTTGTTATGGAAGGTTTCAAAGAGAAGAGAGAGAGAATAGTATAATGAACCCAATGAATCACTCACCTTCAACAATTAACTTTCTACTGTTTGTTTCATCTCTTCACTCTGACTTTTTGTTGTTATTGTTGCAGTTTTGTTGGTGCTGGAGTGTTTTAAAGCAAATCTCAGACATATTATTTCATCTGGAAGTATTTTACTCTGTGGTCTAACAGGGAAGGATTTTTTTCATAACTATATCTTTACTACACTCAAAAAATTAGTTGTTTTTTTTTTTGCTTGGGCAAGCACTGGGAATCGAACCTGGATCTCTGGCATGGCAGGCGAGAACTCTGCCTGCTGAGCCACTGTGACCCACCCAAAATTAATTTTTTGATATCCTCCAACACTAGTTTTTCTTTCCTTGAAAATTTCTTTTTGTGATTCATTTGAATCAGGGTTCAAACAAGGCTTATTCCTTGCAGTCATTTATATTTCTCTTAAGTCTATCTTAATCTATAACGGTACTCTTCCTCTTTTTTTCAAGACAATTGTCTATTTAAGGAATTGGGTTATTTGACCCATAATCTGGAATTTCCCATAATCTGGTTTTGATTGATTGACTCCTTTCTTGTTTAATATATATTTCTATCCACCAGATTTCCTAAAAACAGAGTTTTTAGGGATTTGATTAGATTCATGTTTATTTTTTCCCCCTTGCCAAAAATACTTTATAGAGGATATTCTTGTTTCCTATTATGCATCAACTGGAGGCCATGATATTTGTTTCTTCTCTGATTGACCTTAATATTGATCAACTTTATTTAAAAATTTTAGCAGCCTTTACTGATCATGGCCTACGTCTGTGTTTTTCATTTAGGGCTTTCAAAATGGTGATATCTTAATTCTCTCATTCCTTCTACTTTTATTAACTGTGATTCTTCTGCAAAAGAAGCACTTGCTCCCGTCACCTATTGAGTTGTCCTGAAATACTGTACAGGAAAAGCACCTCCTTCTCTTTTCTCCTAGTACAACTTATTCTGACAAATCAATCCACAGCACTCAACCTTTTCTTTTTTATATTTGAAACCTTGGAGTTTTTATTTCCTATACTGTTGAATAACTTTTTTACTGAAGTACTCCTAATTATCCTAAATATTGGATAATAGCATTTAACAGATATTTATTATGTATCTACTGTGTGTGAGGCACTCTGCTGGATGCTTGTTTTACAGTAATAAGCAAAACACAATCTCTGCTACATGGAGCTTACAATCAGATGATAGGATAGCCACCTTTTATAACTCTTTAACTATGTGAATGGTGCCCCTAGAGTTGTGCTCTATAGAGAGGTTAGAGTGACAGATCATTAAATTGCAATTTTCACACAGTAAAGTAAGTGCTTATCTTGGGGGAGGTCAGGGAATATGTTTTAGAGTTTATGTTGAGACCTGAGTAGCAATCATTTTGATGGAGAAGAGGAAGAGATTGAAAGAGAATAATAGACACAAGGGCAGCAATATGTACAAATGCAAATGATGAGAGAGAGCAGGGCACATCTGTGGAAACACAAAGGGTTGAGTATTATGGGACATGGAATGGACACATGGGCATGGAATAGAGAAATGAGAGTCCCTTTCTTGAAGGGACTTTTATGACATGGTTTTCCTGTGGGCACTGGAGAGCCACTACATAATTTTCAATGGGTATGACATGGTCAGATTTGTGTATAGAGAAAGTCCAGTAATATGAATTTGTTCTCCTTGAACCTAGATACAAGGTTCTAGGAATTGACTCCAGAGTGTCCATGTGTAGGTGATACCACTCAGCCTCAGGCAGATATAATAAATCAGGCTGCATAAAATATAAAAGAAAATCAGCCTTGGGCAGGCCATGGTGGCTCAATGGCAGAGTTCACCAGTTTGATTTCCGGTGCCTGCCCATGTTAAAAAAAAAAAGAAAGAAAATAAGCCTTTACTCCAGGACACTAAGAGCCAAAGGCCCTAAGAACAAAGTTCTATAATGGAAGCCCAAAATATTTAATGGAAAAATATTAACAACACATAGGGGAAAGTGCTGCCTTTAGATATTATATTGTAGAAAATTCTGCACTTTCACTTTTTCCTCAGGGGTAAGGTACAAACATACTTTGTCTGAACCTCAATTCTTTTTTTTTTCCTTCACTATTGCCATTATTATCTTTCTCTTATCACAGGCATTTCCAATGTTCATTCCTTCCTTTTCCTTCTCAAGACAGGCTCATCACATCTTTTGTTATCTTCTTTTTTTCAAGCTGTTGGGCCCTTGAGGTTTTAGCCTTAGTCCTCATCCTCAGCCAAGGTCTAGGCCCTAACTGGCTATTCTTCCAGTGAGTGAAAATATTGATTCCTTAGGGATTCTCAGATGCCAGAAAAAAAATGAAGGCTGTTCACAGCCCTTAAAATAATTTTGCTCCATTATTGTTAGAATAACAGTGCTGAACAGTGTGTGAATATGGTGGAAAGGAGAAGTTTCAACTCATGTTTATCACCAGAAGGAAAGTTGGAAGTTATTAAAACATGGGAATGTATAACACAGTGAATCTTGTGGACAACGTCTATGATTAACTGTTCAAATATTAAAAAAAGTTCTTTCATGAACTAGAATAAGTGTATGACACTATTACAAGGAGTTAATAAACAGGTATATGGGGAAAATGTACCTATTGAAAACTATGGACTATACTTAACAGTAATTGTTTTGGTTTGCTAAAGCTTTTGGAATGCAATGTACCAGAAATGGATTTGCTTTTACAATGGGGATTTATTAACGTATTAAACTTAGATTTATTAACAGTTCTTAGGCCATGAACTTGTCCCAATTAAGGCATCAACAAAATGATACCTGGACTCTGAAGACAGGCTCTTGGCATCTGGAACACCATTGTCACATGGGAAGGCACGTGGCAGGCGTCTGTTGGTCCTTGGCTCTCAGGTTTCATTGCTTTCTCTCTGAGCTTCTGTGAGTCCTCTCTCAGCTCCTCCAGAGGCTTTTTTCTAACCTCTCTCCAAACTTTGGCTGTTTCTGTTTGAGCTCTCTGGGCTTTTTCTTTTATCCTCTAAGGACTCCAGTAAAGGATTAAGACTCACCTTATATTGGGTCACATCTCAGTTGAAACAACTCAGTCAAAAGGTCCTACCCACAACAGGTCCGCACCCACAAGAATGAATTTAAAGAACATGGCCTTTTCTGGAGTATATAACAGCTTCAAAACACGGCAAAACTTTAATACTCCTTCATCAGCAGTAACAAATGTACTACTAGAAGTCAGTAATAGGAAGAGATTTGGGTTTTCTTTTTTCTTTTTATTTCTTTTCTGGAGTAATGGAAATGTCCTAAAAATTGATCATGGAGTTGTATGCTCAACTATGTGATGATACTGTGAGGCAATGGTTGTATATTTCATATGGTTTGTGGTAGTGCTTTTCTTTTCTTTTCTTTTTTTGGGTGCATAGGCCAGGAATCAAACCAGGGTCTCCTACATGGCAAGTGAGCACTCTACCATTGAACCACTTGTATACCCTACTTCAGATGGCTTGTGTGGTTTGTGAATATATCTCAATAAAACTGCATTAAAAAAACACGCACTAAAAAACCACATGCTGTTTTCCAACTTCTGTTTTTGAGATCACCATGCATTGTAGATCACTGTAAATATGCTCTAAAAATTAAAATAACTTACTGAATATTGATAAAACAAGACAACCAACTATCAGAAATTATCATGGAGAAAGATGTCACAAAGATAGAAGAGATGTACCAGGGTCCTGTCCCCCACAGAATTTTTCCACAATAAGCAAAACTAGCAGAACAATCTTTTTCACAGCATTGGAAAAAAGTTAAAGGGTTGTAGTAACTGAATGCTGAATGAAAAAAGACAACTTAGAAAGGGTAGAAAAGCCTCTTGGCACCTTTGCTGGCATGGGGCAGCCCTGGTCCCTGGTTCCTGGTCCCATCCTTGAGGGAGCAGAGTACCTTCATGTACATATTATGGTGAATTTATGTGTGGTGGCTGCCTGCAGGAATGAACCAGGACCTTCATCTCTGTCTTATGGAGGTCCAGAACTTTGTCTGAAATAGAAAACAATTAAAATGCAGTTGTCTGGGGCAAAAGATTATAAGCGTTAAGACATACAATAGAGCATTCGGAAACTGGTTAAAAAGTAAATTTACTGAGGTAAGAAGGCAGGGCATTCAAAATGTATCTGTAAATGGGGGAATTTCATAAGGCCAAATATTTATACTTAGGAAAAGACAGATGTTAAGAAAAGACCAGAGAGACCTTATGCTTTACCTTTGGGTGTTCTTTTTTTTTTTTTTTACATGGGCAGGCACCGGGAAACGAACCCAGGTCCTCTGGCATGGCAGGCACACATTCTTGCCTGCTGAGCCACCGTGGCCCTTTGGGTGTTCTTTAGGCTTACTGTAAGAATGGATAAACTCTGAAGGAGAGAGTTCTTCAACAAAGCCAATCTGCAAAGACTGGGAAAAGGATTTTCTTTTGTTTTTGTTTGGTTGTTTATTTGGGGGTTTTGTTTATTAGTTCCTGGCATTCAAGGAAATCTTTGTTATAACACTATCTGGATACAAGCTTAAGGAGCCCAAGCTTTGGTGACCAAACTCCAGAGTTAACACATTAAGATGTGCAGTGAAAAATAAACAAATAATAGGGAGATAATAGGGTAACATATATTGGGTAGATGGAAATACTAGTGGTGAGTGAGAGGGACGGGTAAAGGGTATGATATGTTTGAGTTTTTTCTTTTTTTTTCATTTCTGTTTCTGAAGTGATGCAAATGTTTGAAAAAATGATCATGGTGATGAATATACAACTATGTGATGTTACTGTGAGCCACTGATTGTACACCATGTATGGAATGTTTGTATGTTGTTTTATCAATAAAAGTATTTATTAAGAATGTGCAGTGAGGAGAATTTAGGAGGAGGGGGCCAAGATGGCAGCTTAGCGAGGTGTGGGATTTAGTTCGTCCTCCAGAGCAGCTAATAAATAGTCAGGAACAGTACAGAACAACTGCTGGGGCCATGTCAGTGACTGGACACACAGTGTACACCAGTCTGGACCAGCTGAACCGGCTGCAGTCCCACCCCAAACCATGAGTTCCCCAAGCCGCAGCAGCCGGCTCCCCCATAGGCTGCTTCCCAGAGGGGAAAGGAAAGAGACTTTACCAGCAGCAGGGGCTGAGGGCAACGAAACTCCAATTGTGGAATTAACAAATTGTGACTACTAAAAATAGGCCCCCAGCTCAGCTGAACCTCGAGTAAAAGTGGATGTCACTGGCTTTTGCCCCGCAGAGAGGGGCTGACAGGAAAAAAAACCAAAAACCAGTGTTTTTTAGATTTGAAAAGGTCTGGGACCTGAAGGAAAGGAGGGGGCACATAGGACCTGGAGATACACAGAGCACATACCAACTTAAGCTCTTGATTGGCAAACCCAATGAACAGGGTTTCTGCTCTGAAAAGGATTTTTCTTTTTTGTGGCTGTGTTTTTATGGCTGGACTGCTGTTTGGATACAGCTGCAAGGCTTCTCAGGCTCCATTTCCCCAGGCATAGGCAGAATTAAGTTTGTTTGAATGTTTGTCTGGAACCTCTGCCTTCCCAAGGATAGGAGTGGGGCCCAGCTCAGGTGGAATCCCTCCCTCAAGGAGTTCAGACCCCAGGATCTAGAAAAGTGAAGCGATTGAAACCAGACTACAACCTCTCCTCTGTCTCCATTATTCCCCCAGCAGGGCGAGTCTGCTGAAGTTAAACATACTGCATCACCTTATGCTGATGGGACCTGCAGGCAGACAAGCGCCACATACTGGGAAGGACAGGAAAAACAGAGTGCCCAGAGGCTTCATGGGAAAGCCTTTCAATCTGCTGGGTCTCACCCTCAGGGAAAACTGATGCAGGTGACTCTTTCCTCCTGACAGGAGGCCAGTTTGGTCTGGGAAAATCTGGCTGGGGTCTATAATACCTAAGTAGACCCTCCTAAGGGTTGGGGGAGAAAGGCATCATACAGGCAGGGCAAGAAACAAGAAAACAAGAACTGAAAAACTCTCCTCTGTTAAACAAAATCTAAGCTAGAGGTCCAGAATAAGCTGAACTGAATGTTAAAGAAGATAGACAACAAAGTCATCTAGCAAGAAAATCCTAGGTTAAAAAAGGAAAACAATCTCCAGGATAAACTAATTAAGGTAATTAAATGCCTAGACACCAGCAAAAAGTAACGAATCATACTAGGAAAATTGAAAATATGATCCAGTCAAAGGAACAAACTAACAATTCAAATGAGATACAGGAGTTGAAACAATTAAGAATGTTCGAACAGACATGGAAAACCTCATCAAAAATCAAATCAGTGAATTGAGGGAGGATATAAAGAAGGCAAGAAATGAACAAGAAGAAGAAATCAAAAGTCTGAAAAAACAAAAAAAATTAAAAAGTCTGAAAAAACAAATCACACAACTTAGGGGAATGAAAGGCACAGTAGAAGAGATGAAAAAAAACCAATGGAAACCTACAATGTCAGATTTCCAGAGGCAGAAGATAGGATTAGTGAACTGGAGGATGGGACATCTGAAATCTGACAAGCAAAAGAAAATATAGGGAAAAGAATGAAAAAATATGAGCAGGGACTCGGAATTAAATGACAACATGAAGTGCATGAATATACATGTTGTGGGTGTCCCAGAAGGAGAAGAGAAGGGATAAGGAGGAGAAAAACTAATGGAGGAAATTATCACTGAAAATTTCCCAATTCTTATGAAAGACTTAAAATTACAGATCCAAGTGCAGCATACCCCAAACAGAATAGATCCAAATAGACATACTCCAAGACACTTACTATTCAGGATGTCAGATGTCAAAGAGAAAGAATCTTGAACGCAACAAGAGAAAAGCAATCCATTACATACAAGGGAAGCCCAATAAGATTATGTATAGATTTCTCAGCAGAAACTATGCAGGTGAGAAGACAGTGGGATGATATACTTAAATTACTAAAAGAGAAAAACTGCCAACCAAGAATTCTATATCCCGCAAAACTGTCCTTCAAAAATGAGGGAGAAATTAAAACATTTTCAGTCAAAAAATCACTGAGAGAATTTGTGACCAAGATACCACCTTTGCAAGAACTACTAAAGGGAGCACTAGAGACAGATACAAAAAGACAGGAGAGAAAGAAGTGGAGAAGAGTGTAGAAAAGAAGACTATCAGTAAGAGTGAAAAGAAGGAAAATGAGAAAAGACATATGAAATCCAAACCGCAAAATGGTAGAAGAAAGTACTGCCTGTACAGTAATAACACTAAATGTTAATGGATTAAACTCCCCAATCAAAAGACATAGACTGGCAGAATGGATTAAAAAACAGAACCCATCTATATGCTGTCTACAGGAAATGCATCTTAGACCTAAGGATAAACATAGGTTGAAAGTGAAAGGTTGGGAAAAGACATTTCATGCAAATAACAATCAGAAAAGAGCAGTAGTAGCTATACTAATATCTAACAAATTAGACTCAAAAATGTGCAGTGAACAACAAAAAAATTGCAAGATATACAAAGAAGCCGGAAACAATGGCTAAGTCAAAAGAACAAAATATTGTGCACAAAATCATCAGTGAGGAAGCCCAGATTTTCTAAATACCAAAGAATTAAAAGAATTTTCTTAAATATGCTCAAAGTGCTAAAGTAAAATATGGAAAAAAATAAAGGAAATAAGGAAAATGACACATGACCAAAATGAGAATTTCAATAAAGAGAAATCATTAAAAAAAAAAAAAAACCAACAGATACATTGGAGCTGAAGACCACAATAGCTGAAATTAAAGTTTCCCTTGAAGGGTTCAGCAGCAGACTGGAACTGGCAGAAAAAACAGTCAGTGAATTGAAGTTAGGACAACTGAAATTACCCTGTCTAAGGAGCAGAAAGAAAAAGGAATGAAAAAAGAGTGAACAGGGTGTATGATGTTGGGCTGGGACACTATCAAGTGCACCAATACACATATTAGGGGAGTCCCCAAAGGAGAAGAAAAAGAGAAAGGGGTAGAAAGGATATTCAAAGAAATAATGGCTGAAAACTTCCCAAATTTAACAAAAAAAATCAAAGAATACTCATAGCTCAAAAAACTGAAAAACAGAGAGAGCCACATACATATTCAAAATGTCAAATGCCAGGGACAGAGAAAAAAACTGAAGCTGCAAGAGGGAAGTAATATGTTATGTACAAGAGAGCCTCATTAAGATCAAGTTCCAGCTTCTCATCAGTAATCATAAAAACAAGAAGACAGTGGGATAACCTGTTTAAAGTGGGGAAAGAAAATAATTGCCAGGCAAGAATTCTATATATAGTGACACTTTTAAAAATGAGGGAGAGATTAAGAGATTTCTAGATAAAAGCTGAGGAAGTTTTTCACTACTAGATCAGCCCTAGAAGACAAATAGAAACAAAGAAAAAAAAGACACAACTAAAATCAGAAGGGAAAGGAGGAACATTACTACAGATCTTACAGAAATAAAATCTATATTATAAGAGGATACTATGAACAATTAATTGTACACCAACAAATTAGGTAACCTAGATGAAATGGACAAATTCCTAGAAACAGACAAAAACCTGCACTGACTCAAGAAGAAATAGAAAACCTCAGCAGACCAGTAACAAGTAAAGAGATTGAATCAGTAATCAAAAGCTTCCACAACAAAGAAAAATCTAGGATCAAATGGCTTCCTTGGTGAATTTTACCAAAGATTCCAAGAAGAATTAACACCATTCCTGCTCAGAATCTTCCAAAATTGAGGAAGAGGAAACACTTCCTCATTCTATGAGGCCAGCATTACCCTAATGCCAAGGCTTGATAAAGATTTCACAAGAGAAGAAAATTAAAGGCCGCTATCCCTTATGAATATAGATGCAAAAATTCTCTCAATACTAACAGACTGAATCCAATAGCACATTGAAAAGATTATATAGCATGAACAAATGGGATATATCTCAGGAATGCAAGGGTGACTCATCATAAGATCAGAAACAGTAGTTTACAGTTTCCCAGGGCCAGGAGTAGGGTATGGGGAATGAGGAGTTAATGCTTTTGAAGGGTTCAGAATTTCTCTTTGGTTTAACTGAACAGTTTTAGTAATGGATGATGATGATAGTACCACAACATTGTGAATATAATTAATACTACTGAATTTTATACTTAAAAGTGATTGCAATTGGGAACATTTTGCTGTAATGTATGTTAACACTATAAAAATGAAAGAAACTACAAGTCAGCTCTGGTTCACATGGTTCACTTTGGATGGTTTCTTTTTCCCTCAGTATTGCTTGGTTTCCCAAGAATCAGAAGACTCATTGTGCAGGTCTAATTCAACCCTAGGGGTTTTGTATTCTCCTGCCAACAAATGTCATCCCTTTGAGTTCACATTCTTGAACTCAACAACCAGTATAAGTGATTACCAGCTAGCTTTGGCTGCATCTTAGGATGTTTCCAAGTAAAACCAAAGCAGAAAATAGAAATCATGTATTCTTTAACATTTCTCATAAGGTACTATCTCTGAGTTTGAGTGCAAACATCTGTATCATTGCACAGATTAAAAACAGTATTTCTACATCTTCATCATACAGTATCAAATGAAAAGCTTTGAAATTCAGTATCATTAAATTCTACCATATAAATTACCTTAATCCAAATTAAGATCACTAAGTAATCACTCAAAAATTTTAACTGATTAGTTTTTATAATTCCAGTTTTATTTTTGTATTTCACTGGATTTCTTTTTCTTTTCATAATAAAATGGAAATCAGTTCCATCAGTTAATATACACAATTGCATTTCAACAGAAGCTTTGGGTGTAGAGTAGAATGTCATTGTTACCTGCCATCCTGCTTGAGTCCCTCAGCCTTATCTCCCTTCATCACAGGATGTTCTTTTAAGCTCTGGGAATCCCTGGATTTCTTATGAATGGGTTCCAGCTCTCATGTAGTACTCATATTGGGAATAGTTTACCTTTCCTGTTTCCTTCTCTTACTTGTGCCTTCAACCTATGCCTTGGCTGAGAATGACTTAAATTTATAGTCCCACCATTTTTTATTTCACCTGAAATTTATAGATTCCTTTATCACTGGCTTGTAAGTGACTATTGTTTCTCTTCTTCCTCTTTTCCTCAGTTTGAGGAACCACTTCTTAGTCTCTGGCCCTTGAGACTTACGTCAACAGTGCCTTCTACCAAAAAAATTCAAGAACCTGTTATCTTGAAGATCTTTACAGTGACTAGAGTTGCTTTCACAAGACCATTCCCCATGTAGAAGGTGTACTTATGGGTTAACTGCATGGGTGTTATACTACTTTCTCAGGCCACCTTATATCATCACTTAACTGGTCTGTGTCTCCCAGAAATATGGTTGATTTTAACCATTTGCCAGTGATTATACCAAAATGTTGCTGGGGTAATTCATTATTCAGGATTTGTAAGTTGTATGAATTATTTTCCCTATAATTCAATCATAACATATTTTTAAAAAATCTTTCAGTTACTAAACCAAGGAGATTTAACTGAAGGACGGACATGATCGTGGGTGTTGACTCCTGGAAAAGCAGCTCTCTCTGACAGCAGAGCGCATATAGTGGGGAACGGATTACATAAGGCTCAACATCTGCCAGATCCAAAATGAGACCCTGCTTTTGCCTCTGGTCATCATCCCTGCATACAAGATGAATGTAGGAAGGCTTTTCTTCAAACTACCATCTGATCCAGAGAAGGAACGAAACAGTGAATGTGGTAGGCTAGGGAACTACCTACCTGTCCTCCCACTGCAGAATTTGAGA